>CATIWM010009889.1:0-13533 GCA_949671775.1 Mallotus repandus | reverse complement strand
AATTTTGTATTCGAAATCATTTTCTAATCACCAAATTGGCTGACTATTGATTTGGAGAAAAATTGTGTATAAACAACACTTGATACTATCTCAGTTGTGACAAAATCATGTCGTATGTGTCATGCTTGCCTGTTCCATTGTTCTTGTTCTCTTTAGTTGAAAGAACTTGAATCCTAACCTCCTTAATATCAATGTTAGGTCACTGTTTTCAGTTCTTTGATGATTGACGCTAATTGACATCATGAGTATCGAACCATTCAGGCGGTAATGTTCACTTTTATGCTCTGTTAACTCGTCATAGTTTCTTTAAATCTAAATCTCTGAAATAAAAATAAAATAAAAATTCGATCAGATTAGTGAAGCTTGTGGGTCGAGCTTTTTATGATGATATTACGAAAGGAGAAAATCAGCCCAAAACTGGAAGGAGTGACAATAGAGGAATTGCTGTGTTGGTGCTTGATGCTTTAGCCAGGTTTGGCTTTTGAAACTTTGATTTTAATTTCGCGTTTCAGTAATTAGAGTGGTTTTATGTGTATTGTGCGAGTCTGATTTAATGGAATTGTAATCATTTCGTTATATTGTTTAGATTATAATGGGTAGTGAGTGTTGATATTTAGGATTTATGCAAGAGATTAATTTAAGGTTGTATTTAAAATTACTTTTAAATGTAGGGATGATCTATAGTGCTGTGTTCTTAAACCTTAGATCTGTAATTGGTGAGTTAAATTGATTATATTATAATGTAGACGACAATGGGTAAGAGAAGAAGATCTGGCAAAGGATTTGAAATTGCACCTAAAGCAGCTTCGTAGGATCCTGCGGTTTTTTGAGGAAGAAAAACTAATTACACGTGATCATAGGAAAGAGGTATAAGTGTCTTTTGCTTATTTTTGTTTCTTTGATGAATTGAATTTCTTTGATGTATTATGTTGTTATTATGATTGCTTTTTTGACATAATTTACCAGAGATTTCTCTGCTTTTTTGCGAGAAGACGCTTATAATTTACTGTAAAATGTTGATACAACGGATTGCCCTTTGAACCCAATTTTTTTGAGCTCCCATAGGTATCTTATTGTCATGCTATTTAGCATCAGTCTTTAGTCTTAATATATGTCATCAATTACTTCAATCATGTAAACTGCAAAGCAATGTATTTTACTAATAACAATCTTTTATAGATGCTTTGCCATGATTTATAATACTTTTGAACATTTTGCAGACTGCTAAGGGAGCAAAGACATATACCACTGCCATAACTGCCACAGCTGAAGGTCAACAGACTACAAAGGGCGATGAAAAGATAAAGCCACAGACTCACTCTTACTGTTGTCTAGACTATGCACAAGTTCTCTTCCTCTCTTTTGATTCTTATTTTGTTGACCTTATTTTAAGTTTTGCTGAATGCTCAGCTAGCTTCTGCATTGTTTTTTCCTGAAAGAGGTCTAACTGAAGTTTGGATTTCAGATATATGATGTTGTTAGGTACAGACTGCATCGCTTGAGGAAAAAGCTGAAGGATGAATTGGAAGACAAGAATACTATTCAAGAGTATATATGCCCCAACTGTGGGAGAAGGTAGCTATAGTTTTTTGTTTTTCCTGTTCTTTATGTTTTATTTGTTTATTTATTTTGAGAAGATGGGTAGTGGGTGTTTAATTCCTGTACTATCCTAGAGAACTTTATATTCTTAAAATCTCTCGGATTTCCTGATTTCATACTATTAGGTACAATGCTTTAGATGCCCTTCAATTGGTTTGTCCAGATGATGAGTACTTTCACTGTGAGAATTGCAATGGAGAACTTGTGGCAGAGAGTGACAAATTAGCTGCTCAAGAAGGAGGAGATGGAGATGATAGAAGGCGACGACGTGAACAATTAAAGGAAAAGATTCAAAAAATGGAGGTTTGTTATTTGCTCTGGGTATTCTTCTCCAACATTGAGCACCACAAGATATGAAAATCATGACCGTGGAATATACAAAACAATTACATGAAGTTAAACGTCATATTCACAGAACTGCAATATTACTGTGCATCATTATTTCATCCTTAATTGCTTGTTTTCCACTTTAGATTACATGCAACTCTTGCTGGTTGTAAGATACTCTTTCAGCAATTAGTATACATTGTTGTATGTGCTTTCTTCCTGAGGCAACAAACCAAATGGTTGCAGGAGCAGCTTAAGCCATTGATGGATCAACTTAGCAGAGTGAAGGATGTGCCTGTTCCTGATTTCGGGAGTTTTCAAGCATGGGAGGCTCGAGCACGTGCTGCTGCTCATGCCGCAAATAATGATACTGGTTCCAATGACCCTTCCAAATCTTCGCAGGGGCTAGGTTATAGTGGAACACCAATGCCATTTATTGGGGAGACTAAGGTAATACTTTTTTTGGAAATCACTTTTCTCTAATATTTGAAAATTCTAAGGCATGCTTCGAAGTAAATAAAATATTGTTGTAATTACGTAAATACTTGTTATTACTTTTTGGCATACTTTCTTAGAATCTAGGAGATATTAACTGTCGCAATAACTCAGTTCACTGCTTGGACAAAAGATCCAAAACATAACCCTCTATGTAATTAATCCTCAAGGCCTTGAAGGCTCATTTAAATTTAGAATTTTATGTGCATTGGCTTGAAAACAGTTAATGACTGGATGTTTGATTTATTATTTTTTCCATACTTTTTTGCGAGCTTATTGTCTCTTGTGGTCACTATAGTTTGTACGCACATTGAAATTCTTTTTCTGTTTTCTGTTGCATGTAACAGTATGTTTTTCAAGCTGCATTAGAAGAAAAAGTATTGAAGGGAAAGTTCTGTCAGATATTGTACTTACTGTTTATATGCTTTTTATTTACATTGTTGAGATTGGAAATATCCACAGCTTGTCGAAATACTTTTCCAGCAAGTTTTTAGTTTGCATTGAATGCATTGTGCCTTGGGTAGATGATTGATATCTATTACAGAATATGATATTTTTGTGAAAAGGTGACATTTTGGGTCTCACATTGTTGGCTGACTCTAATGTAGTGCTACTGTTATACTTTTGCTGGAAAAACTTGCAAATTTTTCTTATGCCAACATATTTTCATAAGTGATAACACTGGCCATTTTTTGTTCCCACCATAAGTCATAGTCAGGCATACACTGTTCTGGCTGTTCCTTTTTCAGATGAGACTCCTAAGGTTTTGTTAATAGCTGCCCCGATAAATTGAAATTTCATCAACTGTTTGATCAATTACATGAAGTCAGTTCCATTTATTTTAGGTTTGAGAGGAACCTTTGAGGAGAACCATGATTTTTTTTTTTTTTTTTGGCATCTTGTCCTCTTGAAGGTGTGTTAAATTTCTAAACAGTAACTGTTGTGGAACTCTATATATCTAATGTTCATGATGTACTGCACTTTTGATATTGACAAACATTTACTTTCCTATCTTTAATTTTCCTGCTAATAAGTTCCAACTTCTGTCAATATTCTCTAAGAAACAGCTGAAGATGGTATCTGAAATGCCATTTTCTTGTTTATCCTTTCCTTTTTTTTTCTTCTAAATATGTTTCAAGAGATCTACTATTGGCTTCTATTTAATCAACAGTAATTATTTTTTCACATGATTATTATAGAAAAACTGCATGTATATGCATTGGTTATGCATATCATTCTCACCCAAATTTATGTCTCAATATATGAATCAAGGATGACATGCATGCTGATGTGTGATCTTGTATGTAGGGGTGTAACCGAGCTGGATGAGCTTTGGCTAGTTCAGGCTTGGTTCATTTGTAAGCGAGCCAAGATTGCTATGCCACTTGATGTTCGTGAGCTCAAATGAGCCTAAATGAATCTAAAGAAATTTTTTTAAATAAATGCTAACTATAAATTAAAATTATACATTAAAAAATTTATAATAAATTATTTACTAAATAAATTTTAATATATTTAATAAAAATTATGATTTTATTTTATTAATATATATTTTTTAAATATTTTTTACAATAAGAATTTATATGTTATATATTTAAAATTAAATTATTAATACATTAAAATTATGAGCTAACTCACAAGCTTCTATTCGAACTTGTTCAATAGCTTCCTGAGCCGAGTTTTGTATAGTTTAAACTTGGCTCCTTTGTGAAACGAGCTTCAATATACGAGATTGAATGAACTTATATGAAATCGAATTTCGAGCATCTCGGCTCATTTACAGCCCTGCTTGTATGCTATTGAGCATGAAAACATGAAATTTGTAATGCTTCCTATTACATTTCCTCATTAATTAGGGTGACATTTGGCGCTGATATTATTAAATAGCATATGAAATACCTTTTAATCTACAATGCATGGACACAGCTCTGGACTATTGTTTCCATGTTTTGGTATCTGAAATGTCCAAAAATGTGTTTGAAATATTTCAGGGCCATTTCTGTAAATTGAGAAAATTAGAAACGCATTTCATTCCATGGAAACATGTTTCTTACGTATAAAAAGACAACCAAAACAAAGAATTGGGAAGACAATCAAAATTGAATCCAAAGGCAAAAAGGAAGTAGAAGACTTCTTATATTCCTAAATTAAGAGGATCAAGAGGCTATAGAAGGATATAAAAGAAAAAATTAGAAGATATCATTGCATGCGGTTTTCGTTTCCTCTTTTTTTTTTTTTTTTTTTTTTTTGTCTCTATTGGTGTTTTGAAGCACCTGCTAAACATATTTCAATCTTCAACTTGAGTAGGTGTCCTTCCTTTTCTTTTTTTGCTTTTAGCATGAGCCATGAATTGTTGACAAAGCATGAAGGAAGAGCTCTCTGTTTCTTCCTTTTTTTTTTTTTGAACTAATTGCTGCTTTGCTTGTTGTATCATGTGTGTATACGTGGTTTAGCATGAGCCATGAATTGTTGACAAAGCATGAAGGAAGAGCTCTCTGTTTCTTCCTTCTTCTTTTTTTTTGAACTAATCGCTGCTTTGCTTGTTGTATCATGTGTGTATACGTGGTTTTTTTAAAAATCTATTGAGGCAAAACGTGTATCATGGATTGGATGACACTCAATGCACTATATGTTTAATTGTTAAGTAATAATGTTTGATTAATTTTGTGGCTACAAATCAACAATGATTTATATTGAATTTTTAATTTATATATTACATGTAATTTACTGCTTCACTGCAATTATTTTTTTTAAGAACTTGTAGGCACTTCTTTTCTATTTTAACAAATTTTATATATATGTGAGTGTGTGTGTAGTTTAATAATAATGTGTTAGCTTATTGAGCCTCTGGAGCTTTGACCCAGCCGTTGCACAAGTGGGTTGTCCTTTTTAGTCCCAAATTATTAACTTCAGTCATTGCTCATTATGAGTTTCTTAAAAGCCTTTTCATGTAGTATATGAACATTTTGTTGAGGATCATACCTGTGGTAGAAGTTTTTCCTGTTAATGTAGAGAAAATTTAAGTTGTGATGATGGGCTTAATGTTTTCCTCTTTGCAGATGGCTAGGTCTGTGGTAGATGTTTAATCCCTTTTCTCAATAATTCTCTCTCTCTTATTCTTTTAGTTGATCAGTTAGCCTTTCATTGAACTTCAGGAAAATCAAAAGATTGTAATGAATGTTTAATGTTGTCATTCAAACACTGGGCATTGAGCACTCTGCAATTTGGTTGGATTATTCATGATATTGACCAATCTTGGCAGGTTGAAGTTGCCTTTTCTGGTGTTGGAGGCAAGGAAGAGGATGCCAAACCAGAAACCGAAGGTTCAGGTCTTAAGGTTTTACCACCATGGATGATTAAGCAGGGAATGAACCTTACAAAAGAGCAACGTGGAGAGGTTGTCAAGCAGGAGTCTAAGATGGACGGCAGTTCATCAGCACCAGAGTTCTCGGATGACAAAAAGTCCACTAACAATGGTGATGATACTACACAATATCAGGTCTCAGTAATGATACCATATTTTTTTCTTCTCCCAAGTACAATTGGTTTAGTTTCCGCTCTCCAAGTTGTCCTCGTTTCACTTATTTGTTTACATTTTTGGCTCCTGCTCGGTACTGCTCACAGACCGAGTATGTTAAAGCTTTTTATGCTGCTATGTTAAAGAAACAGCAAGAACTAGAAGCTGCTAAGAAGCAAGAGACACCCATCTATAATGATTTTTCTGAATCGTCCTCCAATCGTTCAGTGGGCATGAAGTCCAAACATGAGGACATTGAAGGGGAAGATGATGTTGAATGGGAAGAGCCTCCAACAGGAGGTAAGTCTTAATAATCATATTATGGATTAGGATCTTCTGTAAGTCCAGGGCTGATTTGTATGTCTATGCAGTTGTAGCTAGTAGGAGCGGACCTGCCACTACCACACCCCACACACACGAACTTAACCCCAACCTCTCCTTTTCTCCTCAGTTGTGCTCATCCATCTGAGAATCTCATGTTTGGCATCCAGGGAGAGAGGGCCTTACTATGCTATTAATGAAATGAGGATGACATAAACCAATATTAAACATAAACCAATATTAATACGGGGTGGTCTAGTTTAATCATGACATTGAGTGGTTTGCCATGTAATGAGGACCATGGAAAACTTATTAAAACTGAAACAAACAAAATTTGGCTGGCTTCGTTATTTGGAGAAATTTTGGTTGGACCTAGAAAAAATGCTAATGTTTGATTATCATGGAATTTTATATGTTATTTACCTGTAATTGTTGGCAATCATTTTGGTGGTGGTTTATTGTGTTTTGCTTATGACCTTGCAGGCACTGCAACTGAAAGCTACAAGGTCAATGACTTGAATGTTGAGGCCGAAGCGTCAGGAGATGACGAAGATGATATAGATTGGGAAGAAGGTTGAGTTCGGACTAAACCAAACATATACAACAGTATGGAAACCCTTTTTATTTTATTTTCTTAAAATTGAATACGGGAAGTGACTGAATTTTTATCTAAAAACATTTTCCTTTCTTTGACATTAATGTCTACAAGTTAAAGATATGCACTGAGGACTATCATAGATAGCTTCTTGCTTTGTGCATTGCCTCTATACATTTTACAATATGGTAATCAGCCTCAATTTCTTACAAACGCTTTCCCCCAAAAAAATATTTTAGTAGTAATGCTTTTGATAAATAATTTTTTAAAAAACAATATAGTGTATGTCACACCATATTGAAAAAGAGTTTTTTCCTTTTTAATTTTTTTTTTCTTCCTTGGACTTGAAGGGATAATAGCATTTTTTGTCTTATAACTTGCATCTTTTTTTCAATCAAGTCTTACAATAACTAACTGAGCCGAGCCACTCTTCGATAAAAGTTCGTTCGAGCTCGTATATCGAAGTTGTACAAAGCTCGACTCGTGAAGCTCGTGAGCTAGCTCGTAATTTTAATGTTTAGTTTTTTGATTTTATATATATAATATATAAATTCGTGTTGTAAAAAATATTTTAGAAAATAGGGATAACAACAATTCCAGTCCTATAAGTTATAGGCGATTTTCAATTTAGTCCTATAACATTAATTTTTCACAATTGAGTACGCAAAAATTAAAAAATAAATTGTTAGTCCTAGGCCGTTATCTCTAACAGAATGAGCACACGTGGTAGTTTTTCACCTATGTGTCATCCTAGTCATCCTTATGTGGACTGACATCATCCACATGGCCTGCCTATGTGTCATCGTAGTCGTCGTCATCTTCTTCTTCTTCTTTTATTTCTTTCTTTCTTCTTCATCTTCTCCCCCATCACTAGACTTCTTCTTCTTCTTCTTCTTTTATTTCTTTGTTTCTTCTTCATCTTCTCCCCCATCACTAGACTTCTTCTTTCTTTCTTTCTTTCTTTCTTCTTCTTCTTCTTCTTCTCCTCTTGCACCACTAAACTTATCTCTTCTCCAAATTCTGCAGAACCACAATCAAGAAGAAGAGTATTCAAAAGAAATTTTTTTTTTGCAGAACCATAGAACATCACGTGAAGTTGAAGGCATACCATATGCATTTTAAAAGACAAGGAAAAAACATAGATTTTGGAATAAGCACATAATCATTAAGCAGAAAGAATCGAATAGATATGCATGACCAATGACCAAAGAATATAATACAGAACTTATCAAAAATAGCTTATTACCCACTTATCAAGATAAAACTTCTACCAAAATGATCTCCGAATTCATTACATGGTCTATAGCACATTGCATGGGTCCTCAAACTGATTGCATAAATAAGATAATCAGATAAAGATACTCTCTACACTTTAGAATCATGCAGTAGGCAATGCAATAGCATGTTATCTTTAAAATTTTTGGCACCAGCACCAACAAAGTCTAGAGCCCAAACTTATTTGTAGAATTTTTTTTTTTTTTTTGAATACTCTTCTTTTTGACTGTGGGAAGAAGAAGAAGAAGAGAGAAAGAAAGAAAGAAAGAAAAAAGAAGAAAGTCTGGTGATGGAGGAGGATATGAAGAAGAAAGAAAGAAAGAAGAGAAGAAGAAGAAAAAGATGATGATTAGAATGACACGTAGACAGGTCATGTGGATGGTGTCAGTCCACATAGGGATGACTAGGATGACACGTAGTCCACATAGGGATGACTAGGATGACACGTAGGTGAATAACTGTCACGTGTGTTCATTCCATTAGAGATAACGGCTTAGGACTAACAATTTATTTTTTAAATTATTTGTGTACTCAATTATTTATTTTTTAAATTATTTGTGTACTCAATTGTAAAAAATTAATGTTATAGGACTAAATTGAAAATCGCTTATAACTTATAGGACTGGAATTGTTATTATCCCTAGAAAATACATTATTAAAATAAAATCATAATTTATATTAAATATATTGTAATTTATTTAATATATAATTTATAGCTTGTATTTTTTAAAATTTTTTTAGGCTCGTGAACACCAAGTGGAGTAACGAGCTCGACTCGATTATAAACGAATCAAGCTTGAGCTAGCCAAAACTTGGTTCGGCTCGATTATACCCTAGTCCTATCCGTTAGTTAAACTGATTTTCCACTAGCCAACCCTTAAAATTAAATTTTTTATTTGCATATTAATCTTTGAAAAATGTTATTTTTTATTTTTTAAATAAATTTTTATTTTTATTTATAATTTATTTTATTATTTAATTTTCATAATAACTATATAACTCATTAAAATAATACAAAAATTAAAAACAATATCTTTTCTTAAATTACTATTTGTATTAACAATGAAAAATGAAATTGAAGTATTTTTATTCTTTTTAAAATATGTTAGAGATAAGGTGCATTTTGGCCTCTAAAGTAAGTCTCCAGCCTCATATATGCCACTGAACTATTTTTTGGCTCATTTATGCCCAAAAAAATAAGTTTCATTGTCATATAAGCCCCTCTTTTAACAGAGGGGTTATATCACAGTTAGTGAGGTCTTTCTTAGCCATGTCATTTGTATGATGACAAATATAACAAGCTCAGCCTCTTTCATTTTCCCTCTGCCCTTTCGCTCCTTTTGCTTTGTGGTTTACGGTTTTTTGTGTCTTTCACTGAAGTGAAAAAAATCAAATCCAAAATGCAAAACGAAGGGGACAGAACATGAATCTTTACATCTCCAGGAAATGCTCTGCTACAAACAGATTCATCACTTCCAATTTAGTTTCTTTGGAGCAATGTTGAGAAATGGGTCTTGAACATACAACACAATCCAAACATAAAATACCTAAAAAAAAGTAATTTGAAAAAATGGGCATTAAAAAATAAGAAAAACAATGAAAATTGCTTGGTATTCTTCACTTGATATTTGCTTGGACTCTGTTAAACCATACTAGTAGCTGCAGCCACTTGATTAGTTTTTTTACCTCTTCCCTTTAGTTACTCTTGTTAATTACTTATGGGGTGCAACATCTAGTTTGTTGTGTCAAGACACATACCCAAATGTGTCTAAAAATATTATTTTTAATTTTTAATTTTTTAACATTATTTTTGTGAGAGGTTAAATATAAAAGAGGGTACCGAACTTTAGTTTTATTTAAATTTAGTTATCAGACTTTAATTTATATCTTTTTGGATACCAAACTTCTATTTAGTTTCATAGTAGTTACTCAAAAATTTTTCTAGTGTATGAATAATTCAAAATTACAATGTTAATCTAGAATTAAAGATTTTTTTTTTTTTGCAAATAAATCCATATTTTCTATACATTTATAGAAAATAAAGAAAGTTTTAAAACTTATTTTAATTTCGCCTAATAAGAGCATACTCATCCTAAGAGATACCATAACCTAGAAGAATCAACTTTTAAACTTTTTATAATTTCTGGACTAAATTGAAAAGATAAAGAGATTGAGGGATTAAAATGGTTTTCAAGAAAATTTAAAGGACTAAAATTTTTTAATAGAAACCTTTTTGAAACAAAATCAAAGTTAGGTGAACAAGAAGAAACAAATTAAAATTTAGTACTCAAATTGCAATAAACAAAAAGTTAAGTAACCACTATTACATTTAACCCTTTTTGTGAGTTATAGAGTTATTATGGAAGTTAAATTGTAAAATAAGTCATAAATAAAAAAATAAAAATATTTATTTAAAATATAAAAGATAATATTTTTAAAGTTATAAGAATGAAATATAAAAAAAATCAGTTTAATTGTAAGGGTTGACTAATGGATAGGACTAACAAAATTTTTTTAGAACCTATAGAATTTGATTGAAAAAAAAAAATTTCTCATAGGACTTAATTAAAAAAATGATATAAATTATAAGACTAAAAATATTATTATCCCTTTCTTTAAACATATCAAGAATTGCATAAAAACAGACTATAAAAAGTAGAGAAAATATAATTTTAAAAGAATATTTTTACTTTAATATGCTTAACATGAATTTTTTTGAGGAATTGTCCAATTTACCCTCAATTTTTCATGTGAAAAATCATTTGAACACTTTTTTTTTTTAAATTTAAGAACAAATATGTGTAACTTAATGGGTGATTTGACCACCTCCTATATGGTTTTTACATTTAAAAAATTACAAACACCTCTAACTTCATGTCTTCCCTTCAAATATCTCAAATTTTAAATTTTAATGGATGAAATTACTCTTCATTTATTTCTATATAATTATTAATTTCTCTAAATTAAATTATAAGTTAAAATAAGTAAATTACAAGATAAATTTTTTTTTTTATGAATAAATCAATAAGTATACGTAACTCAACTGAGCCTTAAGTTTTTTTCATAAAAAAAAAAACACTAAGCCTTAAGTTGTATATATTTTGATTAATCTATTCAAAAAATTAATTTAGTTATGTTAACTTGCACATATAGTTTAATCTATAAAAGTCTATACAAATAAATAAAAAATTTAGCAATTTGAATTTTATTTAATTAAAACCTTGAGTGTTAGGCATACAATTTATAATAAAAAAAAAAAGATCAATGTAGCTTAAACTAGTTCAAAATAGAGAAAAATGATTTATAGTCTTACACCTCTTTGAATATTGTCTAAAGTAGCGCAAAATAAAAAAAAAATCCATGTAGCGGACCAATTTAGTCCCAATATATACTTTAGCTATTATATTCAATTTTTTATTTACTTAAATAATTTTGAATAAGGTATTTAATTATATAATTGTGTGTGTATATGCACATTTTTATTAAAAATAATGAATTAACTTCATTTTTATTATAAGTTGTATACTAAATATTTAAGATTTTAAAGAAAAAATATATTGATTGGTAAAACATTATTTTTATTATTTTTTTTACATAATATTTTTATTTTTAATTTAATTATTTTAAATTTATAGTTTATTTTTAAAAGTCATTATTGATTAAAAATAAATTATTCAAAATATTATGTCACTAATAATAAAAGGAAAAAATTATACAGATAATATTTGAATTTTTTACTATTTTTTCAATCAAGTGTCTTAATTTTATAAATGAATAATAATTTAGTGATTGCTTGGATTTCGTAAAATCTATATGCTTACTACGATCAAATCTAAATGCACCCAAATTTTTCCTTGGCTACCATATATCTTCAGCCACAAAACACAAAATATGAAATGGCAAAATCACCCTTAAAGTAAGCATATGCCTCTCATTCTACACAACAAAAATTGGAGTGCATCACTAACTCATTCAACACAATTTTCTCAATATTTGCAAGTGAAGAATTTCAAAATTAGATAATGGGAATAGATTTTCTTTTTAGCTAGTATTTTTTTTTTGTTTTTTCTTTAATGAGTTTTGAATATAAGGTTTTGTTAATTAATGTATTTTGATTTTGTTTTATTTTATTTAAATTTTATTTGTTGAATTTCAGATTACTTAGTCAGAAACAAGAGAGTTGAAGCAAACAAAGGATTACCTATAAAACTCTTTTCAAATGATATATACGTTTGAAAAGCGTAAGAATTTACAAAAAAATGATCAACAAGAGGAAGAGAAGCTATGTAGATTTCAGTTTATATTATAGTAAATCTGATTTCAGTCTTCAATCAAATCAAAATTCATTTCTTGAATGACAGTTCAAATAATTAGGGTTAGCTTTGTTGTTCTAGAGATCTTATGGTTCATTTTTTATGTGAGGTTGTAGTTCACCTTTGGAACATACAATATAGAGATGGCTCAATTTCTCTTAAAAGAAAAGACAATAGTGAAATTGTCAGCGGTCAAAGGATATAAGAAATTATATCATTTTTGTTGTGATTTTGAAAGGGATAATGACTATTTTATTGTCTGAGCTTTATAAAATTTTACAATTGAGTGTCCCAACTCTTAAAAGTTATAATTAAGTGTGTGAATGTGTTAATAAATTACAATTTAGTGTGTATTCCGGTAATAAATGACATGACAATATGCAGACCCTACTCAGTCGCTAACGTGGACGTCCAAGCTGTACTAAGGGGACCACACGAATTGCACATGACTTGAAAATAAAGATGAAATGATGAAAATACCAAATCTTTATATAATCAAAAGTAAAAAAAAAAAGACAATTAAGTCAATAGAGAAACTTATTTGAATTGGGGATTAGGGATTATCAATAGTCAACCCATTGCTAGGCCAAAACGCGTAGGTTAAGTCGCGTTTGCTTTCAAGCCAATATAGAGTGTCGGGGAAGAATGCGTAATGGCCAACGGTGTGAAACAAGGTCACGGTTGTTTTTTGCCACTTTCCTGAATTCATCATCTTGCTGCCGTTAATTATATCAGCATTGCCGCATCTTAGTCGTACTAGCTAGTTAAGTGTTTGCTTGTCAAGTTCTCCGGTGACGGCTTTCATTAAAATTATGTTTGTAGGTTTTGATAGCAGGCTCAAGAGCTTCATTGAAATCATCAGTGAAGTTGGAAAGAGTGTTTGGAATGTAACCAAAGTAATGGAAGTAGTTCTTGAGCTTGGCTATGCCTTCGAGCTTGTCCCCGGAGTGGCAGCCAATGAATTTCTTGAAAGAATTCAAACCAGGGTTGGTATTGTTGGGGAGTAAATTAATAATAGATCTCATTCGCATTTTGTATGGTTTTATCTAGCGTTTTGCTCTTTACAATGCTTTTAATTTAATTTTAAATTT
>CATIWM010009880.1:0-20366 GCA_949671775.1 Mallotus repandus | reverse complement strand
TTCTTTCTCTCTCTTTTTTTTCCTTCTTCTTCTTATTTTTCTTTTTTTATTTTTCTTCTTTTTTTCTTTTCTTTTTTTTCTCTTTCTCTTTTCTCTTTTTTTCCTCTTTGCATTTAAACCTTTTCTAGGGTCTAACATGATAATCGCAAGTTACCTGAATGTTTCGGTTCCCTATAGCTTCTCCTTTGGCAGACTTCCTGTTTTTAATGAGGTTGTCAAGCATTAGGTTGAATAGAAGTGAAAATCCTAGCTCGGAGCTGCTAATCAAAGTTGGGAAGTTTTGAAAATCTCGTTAAAGTGAGATGGTCGTTATCGAGGTGGACTGGTTCGTCCCTGCCACATGTCCCCCTCTCTAGTGTGAGTACACCTCCAAGAGCATAAAAAAGTGATGTTTGGAATGCAAATGTATGTATGAATGCATGAATGAATGAATTTATGTGAAAAAAGAATGAGAAAATTTATAGAGAACTTTCCTAAATTTTTGGTGTTTTTCGGGGGCATTTCTGACTTTTACTATGAGTTCCCGACCTTTGAGCATGTCTTGGGTTGATGTTCAAGCCTCCAACGTGCCATTGGGGCCCTCTGTAAGCTTTAGTGTGCAAAAATTTGTGCCTTGGGGGCTTCGAGGGGTCCTAGACAGCACTATGAGCGCCAACCATGCATGTGGGTCCTGACCAATGCCCTTGGGCTGGGCTATAATTGGGGTTCCGCTGCTTATGGTTATCTCCTCCACAGCCTGGATGATGCATGCAGAGACAGTTCCTAGATTTGCGATGTACCACTGGTGGTTAATGTGAGTTGTTTCATATACTTTATCATTCTTTTTCCTTTTGTTCTGAGTGCACTATCCCTGATACATTCTTTTTTACATAATTGGGCCTTCGAGTTCCATGTCCTGGCTCCTTCATCATTGCCAAGATGTGTGAGGGGTTCCCTCATTTCCCTATCTGGACTGCTCAGCTTTAAAAGGGCTCCGTGCGGTCTTTGGAGGCGATTCGTGCTGCCCTTTCTAAGTTAACATGCAACTAGGTCAATCAGTTCTTTTCTCTTTCTTTCTCTAGGGTCTTATGTTCTATTTATGATAATTTTTTATGATTGTAGATACATCTCCAGTGGTGGTGGGAAGGCTATCGCATGCTTTTCTCAGCGATGGTGACTGGGGCCGTTGAGATTACTGGCAGGTGGATATTGTTCGTGACCCTTATCGATCGTGTCTGGTACCTCAATGAGAGTGTAGCGAGCTGGTTTTTAAGACCTACTACTCATTTCGTCCATCATCCTCCTCCCCTTGATATGTTCTAGGGGAAGGACATGGTGGGCCCTACTTTAGAGGAGGCACTGGTTGGGACTGATCACCAGCTATACTTGGAGCCAAAGGGTTGAGAGTCTCATTCCTCACCTTATTGATGGTGTTGCAAGGGATTTTGTGATTGCTCCACTCGCTCTAACTACTGGTGTTTCTTCTTCCTCTGCCCCTCAGGTGTGCCTTGTTCCCCTTTTCTATGTGTTGGTGCTCACACTGATTATTTTTTATTCTAACTGCTTTTTACTTATATTTGACAGCCTCACCTGAAGAGGAAAAATTAATGCATAACACATTTGGCAAGTACAATCATCAATTCAAGAATATACATTCAAGACATACAAGAACCATCAATCATGCCTAGTTCATGCTTAATGAAATTCAATATTTCTTCATTAAGAGGTTTGGTGAAGATATCTACAAGTTGATTATTTGTATTAACAAATTCAAGTGAGACATCACCATTTTGAACATGGTCATGATCACGCAAGAAATAATGTCTAATATCTATATGCTTGGTTCTAGAATGCTGAATAGAATTTTTGCTAAGGTTTATAGCACTTGTGTTATCACATTTAATTTGAATGCGATCAAGTTTAATGCCATAGTCCATCAACTATAGTTTTTTCCCATACAACTTATGAACAACATAAACTTGCAGTAACATATTCTGCTTTTAAAATGGACAAGGCAACCGTAACTTATTTCTTGCTAAACCAAGAAACTAAACATTGTTCTAAGAATTGACAAGTTCTAGAAGTGCTTTTTCTATCTAATAAGCTACCGGCAATGTCCATATCCGAATAGCTAATTAAGTCAAAGGATGAACTCCTAGGATACCAAAGTCCTAAATGCAAACTTCCACTTAGGACTAGATTGAAAATGAGCATAAGCAAGTAGCAAACATGACATTAAGTCTACTATTAGTTAAATAAAGAAGGGATATGATCATACCTTTAAATCGTTTTTCATCAACCGATTTACCATTCTCATCTTTCTTGAGTTTGGTGGTGGTACTCATTGAAGTTTTGTTTGATTTTACTCCATCCATGCCAAACTTCTTGAGAATATCCCTTGTATACTTAGTTTTGTTGATAAAGATCCCATTTTTACATTGCTTGATTTGAAGTCTAAGAAAGAACTTGAGTTCACCCATTATGCTCATCTCAAATTCTCTTTGCATTAACTTAGAAAATTTCTCACACAACCAATGGTTAGTAGCACCGAAAATAATATCATCTGCATAAATTTGAACAATTAATATTTCTTTATGAAAAGAGTTATATCAACTTTTCCTTTAGAGAAGCCTTTCTCTAATAGAAAGTTCCTTAATCCTTCATACCAAGCTCTTGGAGCTTGTTTCAATCCATATAATGCTTTTGAAAGTTTAAATTCATGATTTGGAAAATCAAAACTTTCAAAACCCGGAGGTTGTTCAGCATACACCTCCTTTTCAATGAAACCATTTAAGAATGCACTTTTAAAATCCATTTGATAAAGTTTAAAATCCATATATGATGCAAATGCAAGTAGCATTCTAATAGCTTCTAACCTTTTAACAGGTCATAATTAATGCCTTCTTCTTAATTATTAACTTTAGCTACTAGCCTTGCTTTGTTCCTAGTTATGACACATTATTCATTCATCTTATTTCTAAACACCCATTTGGTGCCTATAATAGGATGATGTTTCAGTCTAGGAACTAAATTCCAAACTTTATTTCTCTTAAATTGATTTAACTCTTCTTGTATAGCAAGGACCCAAAATTCATCATTCAAAGCATCATCAATATTTTTAGGTTCAATTTGAGAAATGAAGGCTAAATTAACAACAGGCTTAAGTTGAGATCTATTTGTTACCCCTTTTGTAGTGTCACCTATAATGAGGTCTTAAGGATGAGCTTTTTTTAATTGCCAATCCTTTGAAAGATCATCCTTCAAGGTAAGTTCTGATGTTTCCTCATCTTCTTCCTTTCTAGGATCTTCAAGTTCCAAAGATTTGTTATTGCTTTCTTCTTGATTTTTCTCTTCCACAAGATCACATACATCATCATCAACACTACAAACATCCTTTCTAGGATCAAGTGAATTTGATTCATCAAAAACAACATGCATAGATTCTTCAATGACTAGAGTTGTTTTATTAAACACTCTATATGCTTTACTAGAGGTGGAATAGCCTTGGAAAATTCCTTCATCGGCTTTAGAGTCAAATTTCCTAAGATTATTCTTAGTGATTAATATAAAGCACTTGCATCCAAATACTCTTAGATATGGGATTTTGGGTTTTCTATTATTCCAAAGGTCATAGAAAGTTTTATTTAAAATTGGTCGTTTGAAAACTCTATTTGAAATGTAGCAAGATATGTTAACAACTTCCACCCAAAAGTATAATGGTAAATCATACTCATGAAGCATTGTACTAGCCATTTCTACAAGAGTTCAATTTTTTCTTTCAACTACCCCATTTTTTTGAGGAGTTCTAGGAGAAGAAAATATATGTGAAATATCATTTTCACTATAAAAGGTTTTGAAAAGCTCATTTTCAAATTCGGTTCCATGATCACTCCTAATAGAAGTAATGCAAAAACCTTTTTCTTTTTGAACTCTTTTCATAAAATTTTCAAATTTATTAAAATCATCATTCTTATGAGCAAGAAAACACTCCCAACTGAATCTAGAGTAGTCATTAACTAATACACATGCATAATGCATTCTACCGAGACTAGCAACTCTAGTTGGACCAAACAAATCCATATGTATAAGTTCAAGTGGTCTAGAAGTTGACACAATATTTTTGAGCTTAAATGAAGACTTGGATTATTGTCCCTTTTGACAAGCATCACAAGGTTTATCCTTAGTGAATTCAAGTTTCAGTAAACTAATCACAAGCTCATGTTTACAAAGGTCATTCAATAGCTCAAAATTTGCATGTCCTAACCTTCTATGCCTTGTCCATATGTCATGGGAAATAGACATCAAGCATTTAATATCTTTGTTGTCAATTTTATTCAAATCAATAACATAGACATTATCTACTCTTTCACCACTAAAAATTACTTTGTCTTTATCAAGACTACTAACAAAGCAGTTTTTGGGATAGAAAGTGACTTTATTTCCTATATCACATAATTGATTTATACTAAGTAAATTATGTTTAAGACTATCAACAAACAATACATGATGTATAGATAAGGATTGAGGATTACCAATTTCTCAAATGCCAATAATCTTTCCTCGAAAGTAACGTGTCCTCTATCCTTAGCATCAAGCTTGTTGAATTGTTCTTTGTCTCTAGTCATATGTCTTGAACATCCACTATCAAGATACCATTTACTTTTCATTCTTGTGGACTTTAAGCACACCTACACATCACAATTTACACATTCTTTTAAACCCAAACCTTTCTTGGTCTAGGTTGGTTAGTGTCAAGATAATCCAAAGGAAGAAAGTTTAAGTGCAATCTTCTATAGAAGTACACATTGCTTAAGCGACCTTTGGTCATGCAATAAAAACACTTAACATTGGCAAATTTATTTTTCCTAGTATGATATGTTTTCCTAGTGTGTGAAACATGCCTTGTGTGTTATGGTAGTGAATACTTTCTATAACTCTTTTGAGTCATAGTGTGAGATATACATTGACTATGGCAATGTGTATTTTGATAGGTTTGTGCAACATGTTTATGTGCACTGTGATGTGCAACATGCCTATTATAATTGTGTCTAGTGTACATATAAGCATGCTTGGGTTGTGGTGTTCTAGATTGAGTCTTACCTCTTTGTGTCAATGGAGGTTGAGTCTAATAATACTTTCCTTATTATTTAACATATTTGATCTCTTAACTTTGAAAGCTTGACTTTCATTTTTGGAGGTAGATGCAATATAATCATGCGATATTTTAACAAAATTAATGTGTAATGATGATGAAGAAGGCATTCCATTTTTGTATCCAATTCCATGAGTGTCTCCATGAAGTTTTTGAAAGTGAAGAAGACTATCTAAAGTTTCTTTTCCCTTCTTGAATTTTGAAATGAGATTCTTTAATTATAAGACCTCCTTAGAAAGCTTTTGATTTTCATCATTTGCTTTCTTAAGTTGGTCTTCCAAGGAGTTTAAACATTCCAAATCACTTGTAAGTTTTTCATTTGATTTAACATGATTAGAAAAATCATTTTTCAAGTTCTCGAATTCCTTGGATAAGCCAGTAAACTTGTATTTATAAAGTTTTTTCCTAGAAAGTAAGCTTGTATATTTTTGAAAAAGTTTACTTGCTATAGAACTTTCATCATCATCATCATCATATTCACAAGAATCATCACAAAAAGAAATATAAATAGAAGGTACCTCATTTTTGTCCTCAAGAGCCATGAAGCAAAGATTGGCTACTTCTTGTTGTTCCTCTTCCTTTTCGAATTCAGAGGAGTCACCCTAAGTAGCTTTGAAAGCCTTCCTTTTCTCTTTTGCTCCTTTGCTCTTATTTTTGAGTGTGGTGCACTCACTTCGAATGTGTCTTTCTTACATTCATAGCAAGTAAAATCTTTGGTTTTCTTCTTACCTTCTCCTTCAAACTTCTTGTTGAAGTCTCTTGTTCTTGATGAATTTTTCTTTCTTAATAACTTTTTGAAACTTCTAGTGAGCATAGCAATTTCATTATCTTCATCACTTGAGCCTTCAACAATTTCTTCTTCACTTTCTTCTTGTGAAGCCTTTAATGTTGTGCTTCTTTTCTTTGCTTCCTTCTCTGCTTGTTCTTCACCTCTTTGCTTTATTGTAAGCTTATGGGTAAGAAGCTTTCCAATAAGTAATTCAGTTGAAAGAGTAGCAAGATCTTGAGTTTTCTCAATTAAGGTAACTCGAGATTCCCAATCCTTCTTAAGTAGGATTCTCATAATCTTATTATTTACTTCTTTCTTGATAAAATGTTTGCCAAGTTTCTTAAGGGT
Source organism: Mallotus repandus (assembly GCA_949671775.1). NCBI lineage: Eukaryota > Viridiplantae > Streptophyta > Magnoliopsida > Malpighiales > Euphorbiaceae > Mallotus > Mallotus repandus. Next base: position 14,118 of record CATIWM010009880.1, on the reverse strand, counting down.
GGTGATAAGAGCATTAAGGCAATTTTTCATTTCAATGATTGATTCTTGAGGCTTCATCTTGAAGAGCTCATACTCATACATATGAAGTTGAATCTTCTTGCTTCTTACTTAAACATTTGCTTTATAATAATTTTCTAAGGTTTCCCCCATTTCTTTGGCCGAAGTGCAATATTGAAGCTTACCTCCTTCTTCTCTTGACATGGAGGAGACTAGAGTAATCAAAGCCTTTCTATTTTTATGATTCACTTGTTGTTGAATGGCATTCTAATTATCTCTATTAATTTCAGTTTCCACACTATTAATTGTAGCTCTAGGTGGTTACCAACCTTTTCGAACAATGTCCCAAAGTTTGATAGAATCACAATCTAGATCGAGCTCTGTTTTAAACTTCCAATGAGGATAATCATTTCCATCAAAGAAAGGTATGAAAGAAGAAATATTTTATGTTTCACTTCCCATGATCTTGTATTCTAGCAATGAAGTACCTAGAATTCAAGCTCTGATATAAAATGAAAATGCCTTAGGGGGGGGGGGGGTGAATAGGGCTATCGAATAAAAAACAAAACTTAAAAACAAATAAACAAGAATTAAAAGAATGTTAAGAAGGAGGAATGATGAACACAAGAATTTAAAGAGTTTAGATTCTTAACAATCCTACGTCTCTACCTAACTTATCCTTAAGTTAGGATTTTCAATTATCCACAATCTTATTCATAAGATTGAGATTACATAAAATTTTAAGACTTAGTCTTACAACCTTACAAACTAGAGTTTTTAGGTTCACTCTAAAACTGAATCCCAAGTATTTTAATGGCTAAACACTTAAACCCATTCCTTTATAATAGAATCTCACTTCTTATTTTCTTAAACCCAGAAAATAGAAGAACAATAATATCTACTCTAACACTCACCAACTTAGAAGAGTTATACAAATATATAAAATGAAATTTGAAAGAATTTGAGAGCTTTTTGAATGTTAAGAATGAGAATAATAATAATCAAGTGTCTTTTTAAAACTTCCATTGTATTTTAAGAGGAATTTATATAGATAAACAACTCAGATTATAACTGTTAGAGAAATCAAACATGTCTCTAACGTCTCCAAAAATCAAATTGATTTAATTTGACTTTTGTGTTGTTGGATTGCTACTCATGGTCTTGAATTAAAAAAAATAGCCATTAAATTCAAATATATTCATTGAGTATGAAAGCTCCTCTACTCATGAGCTACTCATGGTAGTGATGATAAACTGTGCGTGGCTCATACTTTGAAGTAAGCTAAGATGCCTGATGATCATGAGTTGAGGGAGGTCTTGATCGAAGATCATGACACCATCACGAGCACCTCACGGTTGTGAGCGCAGACCGTGAGGGGCTCAGATTTCTGTGATCAATTGAGCCCTGTTTGAAGATTAGCTCATGACTATTAGTTATGATCGGGACATAAGCTTATGACTGCAACATTTTGACTTATTTTTGCATATGGCTGAAGCTCTTACTTCCATAAAATGAGTTGAAACATTAAACACTTAAGTAGAGCTTTATTGAACCTAATTCATACTTAATAAACAATGTTAGTTTAATTAAATTATTTGTCAAATATCAAAATACAAAGATTTAGTTAACCATTTAAGGTGAACACCCTTGAACCAAGACCTCTACCAAACCCATTGCAATCTCGTATTAACCCCAACCTTCATTGCCACTTCTACCAAATGCCTAGCCATAATATTGATGATTGCTCTCATGGATTCTGGTAAGATGAAAGACCCTAAAAAATAGCCTAACATCAAAACCAACCTTTTACCGAATTACCGAAACATGTCGCCGCTAGCATCCTATGCCATCTCCTCAGGATTGCCTGAGTCATTTGTTGAGAACTCTATCCAAGACATTTCGGAGGGTGAGGAAGAACCGAAGGAAAAGAAGAAGTTTGGGACATGTTGGCACAATCGTCTGGAAAGTTTGACTTCAAGGTGAAATATACTGCTCCTCCTTCAACTACTTTTAAGATTGAAGAAATTGTACCCTTTGGATGGGGAAATGAGTTTGACAAAGAAGATGAGGTCACCACCATCCCACTACCAAATGCACCATATGTGATGGGAATCAACATATGGTATGACTCCAATGAGGAACTATCAGTTAACCATGTGACCAGAAGTGGGAGAGTGTATCAGCCTGCTAAGAAAGACATGGTAAAAGGGAAAGAAGTTACCAAGGAAGTTGCCACAAAAGAGAGTGAGCCCACCATTCAAGTGGAAGAAGATTCAGTCTTGAAGCAGTTCAAGAAAACTCAAGCTCAAGTCAGCATTTGGGATCTTTTGATGACATCACATAAACATTGGAATGCTTTGGCACGTGCCTTGGATGATGCAAAGATCTCTTCAAACACCACTCCTAAAGACATTATAGCTTCACTACTTCTAAAGCCTAGCAGTACTATTTTCTTCTTTGACAGTGACCTCTTAGTCGAAGGAAAAGCTCACAATAGGCCTTTATTCATTGAAGTGGTTATGAGAGCTTAGAAGAAATCATGTGTCATGGTTGATGATGGATTGACCATCAATGTCTGCCCACTCAAGCTACTCCATAACTTTGAGATATTGGTGGAAGAGCATGAAGCATCCAACTTGGTAATCAGGGCTTATGATATCTCCAAAAAGCAAGTAGTAGGAACTTTTAAGTCGATTGTTACTATAGGAGAGATTGAGTCTATTGTGGAATTTACAGTGTTGGATATCCCTCCTACATTTGCTCAGCTATTAGGAAGACCTTGGTTCCATCTATTAGGGGAAGTACCATCCACTTTGCACCAGAAAATCAAGTTTCCACTTGATGGAAAGGTAGCCATTATCGAAGCTGAGACTAACATTCTGGTTGCATGCATGAATGTAACCCTATTAGCCTTTCAAGTATTAGTGATTAATGAAGACTGGGTCAGTCCAAAGGTGACAACCATGATGAAGAAGATGAGTTATGAACCAAGAACTGGGCTCAAAAAGAAGAACAATGAGATATCAAAACTACCAAACTTTAAGGGATAGACTAGCAAGCAAGGACTGAGGTATGATCTAACTATGGACAAAGGAAAAAAGACTACCTTCATTTCTAAAGGCCTCTCCAAGTACCAAGGTCAGCCTGAGGAATGGGAATGCAATCGGATCAAGGAACTGGATTTTAAGATCTTTGCTGATGTGATCAATAGTATGGGAAAAGGATAGAATATGACTGAAGAAGAAGGAATCATCTTTGTTGCTGAAAGTTAACAGGTTCTGTAGATTATGAGGTTAGAAACTGAAGCCCCCAGCTATACCGACATCCCAGCTCTCATCGAGTCCAACATAGAGGATATCATGTTTAATGATACACTTACTCCTGATGATATTTGTATTGCTAGTCTATTTAAATCTTTTGATATATTGAACTCTAAGTATGATGCAATGAAATATGATTTTGCTTACTTGTGTGATTTGTCTTATGATAATGATGAGCATTTCATTAAATCTTACATGAGCCTATTTTACATTCATTCCATTAACATTGAACCATTTAACATGGGTACGGATAAAAATCCTTGTATGTTGCATATTTCAAAAGATGTTACCCTAGAGGAAAGGAGAGAATTAGAAAAAATATTAACAAAATATTCAAAAGTATTCGCTTGGACATATGATGACATGTTCGGCATTGACAGAGACATTGCTTAGTATTAAATCCCAACTAAAGAGGGACATAAGCCAATGAAATAGAAATTATGAAGGTTGAGACTAGAATGGACACAATTGGTAAAAGAAAATATAGAGAAGCTGATCAAGGCTAAGTTCCTAGAAGTGGTAGACTATCTAGAATGGTTGACTAATGTGGTTCCAATACCAAAAAAGGATGGGAAAGTAAGGATTTGTGTAGATTACAAGGATCTTAATAAAGCATGCCCAAAAGACTCTACCCATATAGATGTTCTGATTGGCAATGCTGCCGCGTGTACTATGTACTCCTTTATGAATGAATTTGCAGGCTACAACCAGATCCATATGGTAATCATTGAAAAAGCTAAGACCACCTTCCTCACTGAATGGGGAATGTACTGTTACAAAGTAATGCTCTTTAGTTTAAAGAACACATGTGCAACCTATCAGAAAATTGCTACAATAATGTTGCCTTATGAGAAGAAGTACAGTCAGGTTGAATAGATCTGTTTGATAGTGGTTTGGGCCATGAGGAAGCTGAGGCACTATTTTGAGTCTTATAAGACCCGAGTAGTCTCAAAGTTATATCAGATGATACATCTATTTGAAGCACTTTCACTGGTAGAGAAACTCACTAAGTGGCTGGTGTTATTGATAGAATTTGATGTTGAGTATCTGATTAAGAAGACAGTTAAAGGAAAAGCAGTAGCTGAGTTTCTAGTAATGAATCCTACTTCAAACGATTAAAAGATAGAACTCAAATTCTCAAATGACCTCACCGCCGCAATTGAAGTTCAAGGATGGCACATGTACTTTGATGGAGCAGTAAACAAGTTCGAAGTAGGAATAGGAGTAATTCTCTTAACCCTAGAAAATGAAGTGATTCCCATAGTAAAGAAGCTAGCATTCAGGTTACAAACAACGAAGTAGAATATGAAGCATATGTGATGGGGATGGAAGCACTGGTTGCCCTGAAAGTCATAAAAGTTGAAATATTGGGTGCCTCAATGCTGGTAATCAATCAGACTACTAATGAATGGAATTTGAAAGAACCACATTTGAAGCGATATCTAGAGCACTTACAGTAGTTGGGCCAGTCACTAAAAATTATAAACTCATTCATTTACCCAGAAACCACAATCAGATGGCGGACACCTTAGCATCATTAGCATCAGTTTGGGATGGACCAACAACCATGCCTATGAAGCCTTTAGTGTTACTAAAATTGAGTCATCCATTTTATAAGAGTATAAGGGTAATGGAAACGAGAGTGGATCAGAAGCCTTGGTTTTATGACATTCAACAATATTTGGACAAGCGTGAATACCTGGCAAATGTAAGTGAGAAAGATAAGACAATCATCAAAAAACTATCAACAAAATACACCTCCCATCAAGGTGTTGTATATAAAATAACTTCATACGGGATGCAATTGCGTTGCTTGGACAAGAACGAAGCAAGGAAAGTAATGACGAATGTTCAGGAAGGAATTTATGGTCCGCATATGAATGGTACAATGCAAGCAAAAAAGATAATGAGACAAGGGTTCTTTTGGATGATGATGGTTGAAGATTGTATTAAATTCATCAAGAGATGCCACAAGTGTCAGATTTATAGGGACGTCAACCATTTGCCTTAGTTGGAACTACACACTATATCCTCTCCTTGGCCATTTTTAGTTTAGGGACTTGACATCATAGGAGAGATTCATCCTATAGCCTTAAATGGACATAAATACATCTTGGTTGCAATTGACTTCATGAAATAGGTAGAAGCAGAATCTTACAGCAAACTAGGGGCAAAGCAGGTAGCCAGGTTCTTAAACAAGAATTTATTATGCGGGTATGGAATTCCTCACCATCTGATCTCAGACTATAGGGTATAGTTTCAAGGAGAAGTATGAGCAGTGCTTGAAAGGTATAAGGTAAAGCACTATAAATCATCGCCTTATAGACCGCAAGCTAACCGAGCAGTAGAAGCAATAAACAAGAACATCAAGAAGATCCTCACGAAGATGATTAAAACTCATCGTGATTAGGCCAACAAGTTACCATTTGCTCTTTGGGGATACTACACTACAGTGAGAGCATCCAAAGGGGCAACTCCTTTCTTATTAGAATATAGAACAAAAGCGGTATTTTTGATTGAAGTAGAAATGAATCCCTCAGAGTCATAGTCAAAGTAGACTTACCTGAGGCAAAGTGGGTAGAATAGAGGCTAGCATAGTTAGATCTAATAGACAACGAGAGGTTAAAAGCACTTTATCACACTCAGCTGTATCAGAGAAGAATCGCCAGAGCTTTCGATAAGAGAGTGAAACAACATGACATCAAGGTTAGAGACTGGGTATTGAGGCAAGCTAAATAGAATCTACCAGATCTGAGAGGGAAGTTCCAACCTAATTAGGAAGGGCCTTACTTAGTTAAGACTATCCTTTTAAAAGGCATAGTCAAGCTAATGGATGTTGATGGGAATAAGCTCTTTGAATGGTTCAAAGTTGATCGTCTCAAGCAATACTATTCATGAAAAATAAAAGAAAAGAAAAATAGAAAAATGAGAGGCAAAATACTTAATTAAAAAACTTGAGAGGGATAATTAAGGACAGGGGTACTATCATTTTAAAATATTCTATGTGCAACCATGCTCATAATAAATACTATTCAGTACGATGGAAAAGATTGTCAAGAATTACACATGTAAATGCTTGAATCAATATCATGCAAAGGCAAAATTCACATCTTAGAGTTCATATCTTTCTATGATGTAATTGCATTAATTTCTATTGTAAATTTCTTTTCTATTTCATTTCATTTGTTATGGTGACATGGAAAACAAATAGAACAAATAGAGAAGAGCATAACAGAAGGGAAATCAAAAAATATCAAATGCCTCATTAATAGTTTGCCAACAAACCACATCTCAAAAATGTCCAAAATTTTCTATCAGTATAGTCAGAGAATAAAAGGGGAGGGCAAATCAGGACTCAGTCCCATCCTCACCATCATAATCGTCGTCGTCATCGTCATCGCCGACATCTGGAGATCCTCGCCTGCTGAGTCCGGCACTACGTACCCTCATCTTCTCCAGCTCGGCTCATAGCCTATAAATCTTACTCTAATAGTAGGCACTCTTACTGGCGGATCAACTCTTGGTGACGAACAGCCTCATTGTGCTCCCGCATTAACCTCACATGCTCAAGCTACATCATCATGACATACATGCATTAATACATGTGCACTCATAACATACACATACATATCATTGCATAATTGGAATAGGAAAATAAGCCAAAGTGTAAAAGACTTATATGAGCCTCCATGGAATAATGGACATAGTGACTCATCAAGCCTAAAGCACACTGATACCTATACATGGTCGTCTCTTGAGGAACCTGCAAATAGAACAATTAGCAAACAACAAATCTAAAGTGTAAAACAACAAAAGCAGACATAAACTCACATGGGTAACATCCCCAAGGATGAAGCTATTGTGTTTCGGCTATAGCGATAACACCCCTCGTAAGACTTTGAGTCACCTTCGTTTTGATGTATTATGGGCCCCGTAGTTCAAGCGGACCTGAAAGTTAGACCATTCCGAACCCGCATTGCGCAATCATTTCAAAATCCAAACGCTCTATATATTCCACGGCTGTCTGGTCCTTGAATATTTGGGGAAAATAGAATTTTTTTTTATTAACTCAACAAAACTATCTCAAAATATGTAACAATGACAAATAAACACTAGCTAGGAAAAACCCCTAGCTGAAAATTCCAAAAAAAGCCAAAAAAAACCCCTAAAATAAACATAAAAGTCCAAACTGAAAATTGAAGCCTTAAACGATGGATTTTAGGCCTGAACCAATTATGTTATGGCTATAGCAGTAACACCCCTCGTAGGCCTCTATGTCAGCTTTGTTTTGATATATTATGGGCCCTGCAGTTCAATCGGACCTGAAAGTTAGATCCATCCGAACTTGCATTGCGCAATCATTTCAAAATCCAAATGCTCCATATATTCCACGGCTGTCTAGTCAGTAAATATTTGAGGAAAATATAAATATTTATTATTAACTCAATAAAACTATCTCAAAACATCTAAAAATGATAAACAAATACTGACTAGGAAAAGACCCTAGCTAAAAATTGCAAAAAGACAAAAAAAACCCCAAAATAAACTTAAAAGCTCAAACTCAAAATTGAATCCTTAAACGATGGATTTTGGGCATGAAGCTATTGTGTTACGGTTATAGAGGTAACACCCCTTGTAGGCCTATGAGTCAGCTTCGTTTTGATATATTATGGGCCCTGCAGTTAAATTGAACCTGAAAGTTAGACACTTCCGAACCCTTATTGCACAATCGTTTCAAAATCCAAGCGCTCCATATATTCCAGGGCTGTCTAATCTGTGAATATTTGGGGGAAATAGAAATTTTTATTATTAACTCAACAAAATGGTCTAAAAAAAACTAAAAATCACAAAGAAACACTGTCTAAGAAAAAACCCTAACTGAAAATCGCAAAAAAAAAAAAGAAAAAAACCCCAAAATAAATATAAAAGCTCAAACTGAAATTTGAAGCACTAAACGATGGATTTTGGACCTGAAGCTGTTGTGTTACATTAGTAGTAGTACCACCCCTAGTAGGCCTCTGAGATAGCGTTTCAATATATTATGGGCCCTGCAGTTCAATCACACCTGAAAGTTAGATGCTTTTGAACTCGCATTGTGCAATCATTTCAAAATCCAAACGCTCAATATATTCCAGGGTTGTCTAGTCCGTGATTATTTTGTGAAAATAGAAATTTTTATTATTAACTCAATAAAACTGTCTCAAAACATCTAAAAATGACAAACAAACACTGGATAGGAAAAAACCCTAGCTGAAACTTGCAAAAAAACCAAAGAAAAAACCCCAAAAATAAACATAAAAGCTCAAATTGAAATTTGAAGCCCTAAACGATGGATTTTGGGCCTGAAGCTTTTGTGTTATGACTATAGCGGTATCACCCCTCATAGGCCTCTGAGACTAACTTTGTTTTGATATATTATAGGCCCTGCAGTTCAATAGGACCTGAAAGTTAGACCCTTCTGAACCTGCACTGCGCAATCATTTCAACATCCGAATGTTCTATATATTCCAGGGCTATCTGGTCCGTGAATATTTGGGGAAAATAGAAATTTTTAATATTAACTCAATAAAACTATCTCAAAACAACTAAAAATGACAAACAAACACAGGCTAGGAAAAAAGCCTAGCTGAAAATTGCAAAAAAAACCAAAAAAAAACCCCCAAAATAAACATAAAAGCTCAAACTGAAATTTGAAGCCCTAAACGATGGATTTTGGGCCTGAAGCTGATGTCTTACGGGTATAGCGGTTACGCCCCTCATATGGCTCTTCATTTTGATATATTATGGGTCCTGCAGTTCAATCGAACATGAAAGTTAGACCCTTTCGAACCCGCATTGCGCAATCATTTCAAAATCCAAACGCTCAATATATTCTAGGGCTGTCTGATTTGCGAATATTTGGGGAAAATAGAAATTTTTATTATTAACTTAACAAAACTATCTCAAAACAATGGATTTTGGGCCTGAAGCTATTGTGTTATGGCTATAGCGATAACACCCCTCGTAGGCCTCTGAGTCAGCTTCGTTTTGATATATTATGGGCCCTGCAGTTCAATCAGACCTGAAAGTTAGACCGTTCCAAACCTGCATTGTGCATTTGTTTCAAATTCTAAACGCTCCATATATTCCAGGGCTATCTAGTCCATGAATATTTGAGGAAAATAGAAATTTTTATTATTAACTCAACAAAACTGTCTCAAAACAACTAAAAATGGCAAACAAACACTGGCTAGAAAAAAACCCTAGCTAAAAATTGTAAGAAAATAAAAAAAGACCTCTAAAATAAACATAAAAGCTCAAACTGAAATTTGAAGCCCTAAACAATGGATTTTGGGCTTGAAGCTGTTGTCTTACAGCTATAGCAATAACACCCCTCGTAGGCCGCTTCGTTTTGATATATTATGGCCCCCACAATTCAATCGACCCTGAACGTTAGACCCTTCTGAACCATCATTGCGCAATAGTTCCAAAATCCAAACGCTCTATATATTCTAGGGCTGTCTGGTCCGTGAATATTTTAGGAAAATAGAAATTTTTATTATTAACTCAACAAAACTGTCTCAAAACATCTAAAATCGACAAAAAAACATTGTCTAGAAAAAAACACTAGCTGAAAATTGCAAAAAAAATAAAAAAACCCCCAAAATAAACATAAAAAGCTTAAACTGAAATTTGAGGCCCTAAACGGTGGATTTTGGGCCTGAAGCTATTTTGTTATAGCTATAGCAATAACCCCCCTCATAGGCTACTTCGTTTTGATATATTATCGGCCCTGCAGTTCAATCGAACCTGAAAGTTAGACCTTTCCGAACCTGCATAACGCAATCGTTTAAAAATCAAAACGCTCTATATATTCTAGAGTTGTCTGGTCCTTTAATATTTGGGGAAAATAGAAATTTTTATTATTAACTCAACAAAACTATCTCAAAACATCTAAAAATGACAAACAAACATTGTATAGGAAAAAACCCTAGCTAAAAATTGCATAAAGACAAAAGAAAACCCCCAAAATAAACATAAAAGCTATAACTAAAATTTAAAGCACTAAACGATGGATTTTGGGCCTGAAGCTATTGTGTTACGGCTATAGCGGTAATGCCCCTTGTAGGCCTCTGAGTCAGTTTCATTTTGATATATTATGGTTCCCGCAGTTCAATCGGACCTTAAAATTAGACCCTTCCGAACCCGCATTACGCAATCGTTTCAAAATCCAAAAGCTCTATATATTCCAGGGCTGTCTGGTTCATAAATATTTCAAAAAATAGAAATTTTTATTATTAACACATTAAAACTATCTCAAAACATCTAAAAATGACAAACAAACACTGTCTAGGAAAATACCCTAGCAGAAAATTACAAAAAAAAAACCCCAAAATAAACTGAAATTGGAAGCCCTAAATGATGGATTTTGGGCTTGAAGCTAATGTGTTACAGCTACAGCTGTAGCACCCATCGTAGGCCTCTGAGTCAACTTCGTTTTCATATATTATGAGACCCGCAGTTCAATCGGACCTAAAAGTTAGACCCTTCCAAACTCGCATTGCGTAATCGTTTCAAAATCCAAACGCTCTATATATTACAAGGTTGTCTGGTCCGTGAATATTTGGGGAAAATAGAAATTTTTATTATTAACTCAACAAAACTATCTCAAAACATCTAAAAATGACAAACAAACATTGTTTAGGAAAAAGCCCTAGCTAAAAATTGCAGAAAGACAAAAAAAAAAACCCCCCAAAATAAACATAAAAGCTAAAACTGAAATTTGAAGCCCCAAACAATGGATTTTTGGCTTGAAGCTATTGTGTTACGGCTATAGCGATAACACCCCTTGTAGGCCCCTGAGTCAGTTTTGTTTTGGTATATCATGGGCCCCGTCCGAACCTGCATTGCGCAATCGTTTTAAAATTCAAACGCTCTATATATTCCAGGGCTATCTGGTCCGTGAATATTTGGGGAAAGTACAAATTTTTATTATTAACTCAAGAAAACTGTATCAAAACATCTAATAATGACAAAAAAACATTGTCTACCAAAAAACCCTAGCTGAAAATTGTAAAACACCAAAATAAAAATAAAAGCTGGAACTAAAATTTGAAGCCCTAAACGATGGATTTTGGGCCTGAAGCTATTGTGTTACGGCTGTAGCAGTAACAACCCTCGTAGACCTCTAAGTCAGCTTCATTTTGGTATATTATGGGCCCTATAGTTCAATCAGACCTAAAAGTTAGACCCTTTCGAATCCGCATTGCACAATCATTTCAAAATCCAAACGCTCTATATATTCCAAGGCTGTTTGGTCCGTGAATATTTGGGAAAAATAGAAATTTTAATTATTGAATCAACAAAACCATCTTAAAATATCTAAAAATGAAAAACAAACACTGACTAGGAAAAAAGCCTAGGTGAAAATTGTAAAAAACCAAAAAAAAACCCCCAAAATAAAGATAAAAGCTCAAACTAAAATTTGAAGCCCAAAACGATGGATTTTTGGCCTAAATCTGTTGTGTTACAACTGTAGTGATAATACCCCTAGCATGCCTCTGAGTTAGCTTCATTTTGATATATTATGGCTCCCGTATTTCAATCGAACCTTAAAGTTAGACCCTTCCGAACCCGCATTGCGCAATCGTTTCAAAATCCAAACGCTCTATATATTTCAAAGTTGTCTGGTCCGTGAATATTTGGGGAAAATAGAAAATTTTATTATTAACTCAATAAAACTCTCTCAAAACATCTAAAAATGACAAACAAACACTGTCTAGGAAAAAACCCTAGCTGAAAATTGTAAAAAAACTAAAAAAAACAAACCCAAAAATAAACATAAAAGCTGAAACTGAAATTTGAAGCCCTAAACAATGAATTTTGGGTTGAAGCTATTGTGTTACAAATATAGTGGTAACACAACTCGTAAGCCTTTGAGTCAGCTTCGTTTTGATATATTTTGGGTCCCGCAGTTCAATCGGACTGGAAAGTTAGACCCTTCCGAACCCGCATTGTGCAATCGTATCTAAATCCAAATGCTCTATATATTTTAGGGTAGTCTGGTCTGTGAATATTTCAGGAAAAAAGAAATTTTTATTATTAACTCAACAAAACTATCTCAAAACATCTAAAAATGACAAACAAACACTGTCTAGGAAAAAACCCTAGCTGAAAATTATAAAAAACAAAAAAAAAACCCCCCAAAAAATAAAAGCTCAAACTGAAATTTGAAGCCCTAAACGATGGATTTGGGGCCTAAAGCTGTTGTGTTGCATCTGTAGCAGTAATACCCCTCGTAGGTCTTTGAGTCAGCTTTGTTTTGACATATTATGGGCCCTTTAGTTCGATCGAACCTGAAAGTTAGACCCTTCCAAACCCGCATTGCGCAATGGCTTCAAAATCCAAATGCTCTATACAGGCTTTCTGGTCCGTGAATATTTGGGGAAAATAGAAATTTTTATTATTAACACATCAAAACTATCTAAAAAATCTAAAAATGATAAACAAACACCGTTTAGGAAAAAATTCTAACTGAAAATTGCAGAAAAAAAGCCCCTAAATAAAATAAAAGGTCAAACTGAAATTTGAAGCCCTAATTGATGGATTTTGGGCCTGAAGCTATTGTGTTACAACTTTATCGGTAACACCCCTTGTAGGCCTCTTAGTCAGCTTCATTTTAATATATTATGGGCCCCACAGTTGAATCGAACCTGAAAGTAAGACCCTTCCGAATCTGCATTGCGCAGTCGCTTCAAAATTCAAACGCTTTATATATTCTAGAGTTGTCTAGTCCGTGAATATTTGGGAGATAGAAATTTTATTATTAACTTAATGACACTGTCTCAAAACATCTAAAAATGACAAACAAACACTGTCTAGGAAAAAATCCTAGCTGAAAATTGCAAAAAAAAAAAAACCCCTAAAACAAACATAAAAGCTCAAACTGAAATTTGAAGCCCTAAATGATGGATTTTGAGCCTGAAGTTGTTGTGTTACAACTCTAGCGATAACACTCCTCTTAGGTCTTTGAGTAAGCTTTGTTTTGATATATTATAGGCCCCGCAGTTCAATCGGACCTGAAAGTTAGACCCTTCCGAACCCGCATTGCGCTATCATTTCAAAATCCAAATGGCCTATATATTACAGGGCTGTCTGGTCCGTGAATATTTGGGGAAAATAGAAATTTTTATTATTAACTCAACAAAACTATCTCAAAACATCTAAAAATGACAAACAAACACTGTCTAGGAAAAAACATTAGCTGAAAATTGTAAAAAAACAAAAAAATAACCCCTAAATTAAACATAAATGCTCAAACTGAAATTTAAAGCCGTAAACGATGGATTTTGGGCATGAAGCTATTGTGTTACGGCAATAGCAGTAACACCACTCGTAGGTCTCTAAGTAAGCTTTGTTTTGATATATTATAGGCCCCGCAGTTCAATCGAACCTGAAAGTTAGACACGTCAGAACTCGCATTGTGCAATCATTTCAAAATCCAAACGCTCTATATATTCTAGGGTTGTCTGGTCCGTGAATATTTGGGGAAAATAGAAATTTTTATTATTTACTCAACAAAGCTTTCTTAAAACATCAAAAAATGACAAACAAACACTATCTAGGAAAAAATCCTGCCTGACAATTGCTAAAAGAGAAAAAAAAACCCCCAAAATAAACATAAAAGCTCAAACTAAAATTTGAAGCCATAAACGATGGATTTTGAGCCTTAAGTTGTTGTGTTATGGCTGTAGTAGTAACACCCCTTGTAGGCCCCTGACCCAACCTCATTTTGATATATTATAGGCCCCTCAGTTCAATC
>CATIWM010009860.1:0-20027 GCA_949671775.1 Mallotus repandus | reverse complement strand
TGCATTAAGGCTTTATTACAAGCATTTTGGCACTATTAAGGTGGCTAGAATTTTTATACTCTCATCAAGATATTTAATAATATAAATTCTTTTGCTCTTATTTTGATATTTCTCATTTGTCATTTGTGATTATTTCATAGTGGCCGTTATAATTACTTGGCATTCTGAGTCTTAATCCTAACAGTGTTATATATAGATAACCATAAAAATAAAAAATTACAAATCTATGATTTAATTTTTTAATTGAAAGAATATATTACATAAACTAAAATAACGATGATAGTGTATATATTTTTTAAACTATGCCTCCTGAACAGCGTCTAATTATTAGTTGTTACTATTTATCATGTGTAATTATTATTTGTTACATATTATAAATTATATATTATTTATAATTTTTTTAAAATTAGTGATAATAAATTAAAAATAAAGAGAGCGATACGCATAATAAGTCACATCACGGTTCGATAAATTTTTTTTAAATTATGTTGATACCTCCAAGTGTAAGGATTTGTTAATGGGAAATAGAAATTTTTTTTATGTAATTACATTTTCTTTTTCGAAGTTTGATCTAATTAACACTTGTTTCTTTCTTATTTAAAAGTCAATCTTTAACTTTTATTCTGTTCATAGTTAAAGATTTTTGCTAGGATTAGACCGTATTTTCAGTTAAATTTTATTTATAAAGATTAAAATACCCTTTTAAACAATAAAAAATTATAATTAACTATAAAATAATAATAATATGGTTCTTTTTCTTATGAACCATATAATTAACAAGTGATGAATAAATGAATTCAATGTTACTAAATAGAAAGAACTAAAATATTATTAGTATTTTATAATTAATTATAGTTTTTTATTGTTTAAAAAGATATTTTACCTTTTACATAGCATTTAACATAAAAAATAATGTAATTTTAACGAAAGTTTTTAAATGTTAACAGAATAAAACTTGAGAGATTTTTATAAATAAAAAGGAGATAAATATTAATTAAGTCAAACTTCAAGAGAGAAAATATAATTTGCTTAATTTTTTAATATTTCACGAGTTCGTAATAGTAACCAAATATTAATGATTATCCTAAAAATAATTCTCATTTTGGTGCTGCTCTTGGACTTAGAGCCTCAGCAACAGTGAATCAATGATCGCTGCGCCATCTAATTGTTCTTATTCCTATTAATTTTTTCTTTAAATAATTACTCTATTAATTAAACCATTATACTCTTTCATATTGATTGACGAACATATTTAATATATATAAAATATTATATTATTTTTATAATAATTATTAGCTTTATATAAAATTTTAAAATAAATAAATATTTATTTAATTAATTCTTCTATATTAAATAAGAGTAAAATATAAAAAAAATAATTAATATGTATTAATAATTTAAAATAATAATTATTTAAAAATAAAATTAAACTTATAAAGTGATAATTATTTAAATAAAAGAGTAATATATAATTAAGCTAATATTTTAGAGTTTATGAATAAGATTTTTCTATAACAATTATAATGTCTGTTCCTAAAGAAAATGTCCATTTGGCAAATGAAAGATGTGGGTGTTATTTTCTTGAATAACTGCATGTTTGCAACGTGTCAAGACATTGCCAATAACTTTTTCTATGACTGCAAACAAGCAAAATTCTTTATTTATGGCCAAAAAGAGGAAGAAATTGAGATTTACTTTGATTATTTGGATCTCAAGATCGGATTTTAGCTTTTTTTTTAGTTTTGTAATTTAATTTCATAATTTTTTATCAGTAAATTAACTTTAATTTTTTCAAAGATTAAATAATTATATTTATTTGATTGCATAAAAATTATAAATTTAATTTGAAACTATCATATATGGTGATTTCTTAATAAAAAAATAATTTTTAATTTTTATGTAAAAGGGTCTAATTAAATTTTATAAAAACAATGAGAAAGAAACAATAAATTTTAATTTATTGATATTAAAATAATTTTAAAAGTTTTTAAATTTTGAATATTAATTTAATTGATGTCAATTAATGCATTGTTATCATAAGAGAGAACTAACATATACTAATATTTTAGGAACAACCTAATGTGTATATATTTATTTATTTATTGAGTAATAATGATCATATCATGTAAGTATTGATAGATTTAAACAGCAGTTATCATCTTTTAAATTGATAATAAAAAATTTAAATTTTACAATTTAAAATACTCTTAAAAAAGAGTTATTTCATTTAATTATTCTCTTAGAGAAAACAACTAATACATATTTAAAAATGAAATATGTCAATAAAAAATCTAAATAAAATAAAAATTTTGTTTCTTATAAGACACATTTAATAATGATATACAAACCAATAAATACAACCAAAAACATACACACATCATATGTTTTGGTATTTTCATGAAAAGTTTTTATAGTTGATTAGGCTAGATATTTTGTTTTCTTGCATAAAATTCTTTTATATCTTTTAACTTTATGCAATATATATAAAACAATTAACATGCACTTCACAGTTTAAATATATACAATTTGCCATGTTACATTTTGAAATTTGTTTGCTTTTTTATATGGTTAAAAGAATAATTATCAAAATTTTTGCGGCTAAATACTGAAGATTAGATAAAAAAAATAAAATAATAAATAAATTTTTATTGATGAAATGTAAAATGATGCCATTTTAAAAGTGTCTTTAACTAATATTAGAGTCTGATCTAATCTCCCAAGCAAGCCTTTAATTAATATATAGGATCCATCCCTTTGTTTTTTTTTTTTAAAAAAATGCAGAGCAATCTCCTCGGATCATAGAGTACCAACAAAGCAAAGGCATGAATTCCTCTTATTGTCAAATGGAACTCCTTTATGTTTAATTTTTTCAAGTATTGAAAAAAATGAATTGTATTTGGTGAAATTTAAATTATAACTCTCATTTAAATCATCAGTACTTAAAGTTATTAACTTTTAGCTAATTTCATTCAATGTAAATGAAATCACAATAGCGGTAAAAGTTTATTAACAACTAATTTAATATTATTATATACACCACAATTTAAACTTAAAATATCGTTTAAACAAGACTGTCAAGTAATTGCAACAACTATATTATTGATTCAAGTAGAAAATAACTTAAATTTTTTAAATGAAATTTAAAATTTAAATCTTATACATAAAAAAATTAAGCACCAAAAAGATATCTATCTTCCATAAAATTCACTTAAAATAAAATTTAAAATAATTAAAATTTATATGATTATGGATTGTTATAGATACAATGTAAAAAAATATCAATTTTTATGTTTAACTAAGATTAAGATTATATATCCTTCAAAAGAAAAAAAGATTAAGGTTATATATGTTTTGTATCTTAGTCCATGAAATTCATTATTGCATGTTGTTCTTGGCTAATAACTAAGTCTAATGTATGAGAATGATTGTTGAATATAAATATCATTTGTTAAAAAAAAAATTACTTTTTCTAATGAACATGTCAAGTTATTAGCTAGCTAGCAATGTCAATTGACAACGGCATCACCAGGCCATCAATTTCTTTGACTGGATGTAGATGATAGCTACGCTTACTTCAATCATACATCACTCAACAAGCTAAGGTAGTTGTTTTGGCATTGCAATTTATTTATTTTCTTACCCTATTTTTTTATTCCTGTCAACACTGAAATCATGAAGAAAATGTTTAAAGAAGAAGTGAAAACCAATGAGAAGCCATGCATGCAAATGACAATGACAATACTTGAGACGGGAAAGCAATAAGAGTAAGAGGGTAGGGATCTTTTTCTTGTTTTAGGCAGAAGAAATGTGGCAAGTGGCATCAACGTGTCAACAAAGCTGAACACAGTACAAGGTCCACACATACTGCCATGTATTCACACTGTGTGGCCATGGCAGTTTCACTCACTTATCTCTCTTTTGTCCATTCCGTAATAATAATAAATAATCCGCAGCAAAAAATTTGCCAATTATATTGATGTTGTAATTTATAAAAACATAAAATTTTGGGTGAATGTTCAGGGATATTCATTAGTATTGGTAAAAATTAATTGTTTTTATGATGAGTGAAAACTAATATAATATAATTTAAAAGTGAGTAGACTTTTATTAAAAATAATAATTTTTTTGTATTTAATATTTTTATATTTAATAATTACAAAAATTTTAATTAATTTAAAATTCGAATCAATTGAACTAATATAAAAAATAAAATTCTCTCCATATCTATTATTTCTATATATAAAATTTGAATTCAAAATTTTAGTTTTTGTGTGAATTATTTGTATTTAGAGTATATCAGACTCTAATTAATTCGGTTTAATTTGGATAAAACTATAAGAGTGATAAAAATCACTCAATAACTATTTAATATAACTGCATATTAAAATTTGAATCCAAAATTTAACTTAAAATAGAACAACTCTCTATCAACTAATTCTAATAATTATTGGGTAATCCAAAATTTTATTTAACACATAATTTAAACTCTTCCACACTTGAATCACTAGAGTAAACCTCTATTAAAAAACCACAATAAAATAGATTTAAATTTACTTATTATATTTGTCCAAAATAAATATTAAAAAATTAGAAAATAATTAAAAATTTTATAATTAGCAAATGCCAAAAATATTAAAAAAGAAAAAAGCACACATACACACCCACTGAATTCATAAAGACACTCTTTTCTTTGTTGTTTTCTACATACCCTTTTGTTTATATGTATATATATTGTCTTGCCCTTTTGCTTTGTTTCTATCGCTAGCTTTGCTCAGCTTTTCAATAAACAATTCATATATACAGTAAACAAAAACACCACCACTAAGTACTGCAGCTGCACTCTTTCTTGCTCTTGCTTCTTCTCTTTTTTCATGCTTAATTCCCCTCTCTGAAGTTGATCACCATCAGTTTCAGCAGGTACCCATTTTATAAATGCTGTCTATTCTTTTTCTTTTTCCATCTTTTCCTTTCATGGCCTGCTTCTTCTCAGTTTCATCATTGATCATATATACATGTATATAAACACACATAACGTTGTTTTGCTCTTATATCTAAATTAACACTCATACACATATATGTATGTATGATCCTTTGATTTGATTGTGAAGTTTGGTTTTGGTTCAATTTCTTCTGTTTTCTTTCTTCATTTCGTTTGCTTGTGCACTGATGCATGCAAATTTCTTGAACTAAACAGCCATTGTTATTTTATTCTATTATTTTTTTCTGATGCTCTTTGAGTAGTTACAAAAGTTCTTACTATATTAATTTATATATGAGTAAGATAAATTTATAAAGATAAAACTTTTCCTGCATCTATTTTCGTCGTCCATACGGCATTTTACTCTATTTCTTTTCTTCATTGTTTGGAGTACAGCTTTGATCGAATATTGAAGATTTATGTTGAAGATTTTTTTCTTTACAGTAAAGATTTCAAAAAGTGTGCCTCATCAGGTGTGAATCCATTGACTATATCCAGTAATGTAGGCCCCAAGAACAGTAATGCGTTTATTTTATTAAATTTTAATTAGGCTATTGGTTTTGAGAAAATTATGACACATTATACCAAAAATTTGCCAACGAGAGTCTGTTTAATTGATTATTGTGCTGAAATCTCGCTCTTACTCTTGAGGTCTTGAATTCGATTTCTATGTTGAGCATATTTGTATTATTTATTTTTTTCGTGATTTGGTGTTAATAATGATGTATTTAAAATTATGAATGATGTAATGATGTCTATAATATTTCAAAATTTTATAAATTTTTTATTTATTACTATTCGTTATTCACATGAATTTAATTAATTAGAGAGAAAGATTATGTTAGCAGATATCATCATATACTTGATATAATTGTGCTTGATTTTATCTTACTTTTAAGTTAACACTACACTCAGTTGACCAATTAGAGAGAAGGATTATGTTAACAGATTATGTCAGATTACTTTTAACAAAGATAATTTTATGTTTCAGGTGGAAGAAGATACATATTGTTTAATTATTGTGACTAAAATATTCAAGATCATGGTACTTTCTGAATCAAACACTATTGCCTATGCTAGCATTACCAAACCAAATTCTCCACCATTATCACATTCGCGTTCACAACCACTGCAAGAAGGTCAGGCAATCAAGGTTGATGCTAATTCATTTTCACCATTGAGTGGACAAAATTCTCTTTTGTCACTAACTCTCAATGAAATTCAACACAAAAGTGGCAAGAGCCTTGGCTCCATGAACATGGATGAGTTTCTTGCTAATTTGTGGAGTGCTGAAGAAAATCAAGTTACTTCACAACCAAATCCCCACCACCACCAACATGCTAAAGATAATGGAGTAGCCAACCTGCCACCGTTAGTGCGGCAAGGGTCTTTCTCTATCCCTGCCCCATTGTGCAAGAAGACTGTGGATGAGGTCTGGTTTGAGATACAAAAGGAGCAACCAGAACACCAGAAACCTAGCAACATTGATACTCCTGAACCTCCGCAGCGCCAACAAACACTTGGAGAGATGACACTTGAAGATTTCTTAGTAAAAGCTGGTGTAGTTCAAGAAGCTCCTCCTGCGAGTTCGTCATTGCAGAAAATGTTTCCTCCTATTCAAAATATTAATACCTGTTTGGATGCAAGTTTTGGAATGGGGCAAGTGATGGGGATTGGATTCTCTACTGCTCACCAAACTATGGGAAACACCTTCGCAACTGGCAATGGCTTCACGCCATACCAAATATTCCCTCAAAGCAAAGGATTTATTGGTGAAGCACCCAATAATGCTAAAACTGAGCAGGGTCATATGGAATTGGGCATGCAACAAAACAAGAAGAGGATAATTGACGGTCCACCAGAGGTGGTAGTGGAGCGGAGGCAGCGCAGGATGATAAAGAATAGAGAGTCAGCAGCACGTTCTCGAGCTAGGAAGCAGGTCTTATACTCATTCATAATCATCAATCTATAGCTAAATTGTCACATGCATAGTAGCATATTGTTGGCAATTTAACAATGTTGTAGAGCTAGCGTTGTCTCGAATTAATTATTACTGAATTGCTCGTGATGCAGGCATATACGGTGGAGTTGGAACTAGAACTAAATCAACTCAAAGAAGAGAATACTAGGCTAAAACTACTTGTGGTAAGTCTTGCATTTTCCTTTCCATTTAAGTCCCAAAATAGATTATTATTAATGAAATCCTGAGGTGAGTTTTTCCTGAATTATTATTAATGAAATCCTGAGGCGAGTTTTTCCTGAATTATTATTAATGAAATCATCTGCTTATTAAAAAAGAAAAATAGTCACAAAATAGATTATCAATCTTTCGTTCATGCCCTCTCTACAAGATCTTAATTTGTTTTAAATTTAATATGAAACAGGAAGAAATCGAGCAGAACCGAAAGGAAGAGGTAACACTATGATCACTACTTATAATAATAATTAGATTAAATGTTAATCATATTATGTCCAAGTTGGTTGGTTGGGATTGATTTTTCTTCTATATTGTCGCATGTACATATATATTACTTTCAGGTTTTGAAAAGGAAGAAGCCATTAATAATGCCAAAAAAGAAGAAAGATAAATTGAAGAGCATAAGGAGGACGGTGAGCTTGACTTGGTGAATGAGAAAAATGGAATTAAAGAAAGAAAAAGAAAGAGATATGAAATGCTGCTTGGCATGTGAATATTTATATATAGTCCCCATATATATATATATATAAGTTTCACAACTATATATATGTATATTAGGTTGTTAAATAAGTGAGGATGAATACAATAATGCGAATTGAGTATGAATTGTAAGCTTCCTCTATTGCCTTCTTTTATAAAATAATGTGCTATTTATATCATTCTTATGAGTGTTGTGTTTAATGTTCATCTTTGATCTATTGTGGATTGGCGTGTACATATATACATTACTGCATTTCATTTTCATTTTGTTGTCCCTTCTTTTTTCTTTGTTTTTAGCTTGTTTTGCACTTCGATAACATAGAATAGAGTTATAATTTTTAATTCTAGTATGTTTTTTTTTTTAATCTTTTTCTACTAGATCTTCATATTTAGTTTGAAGTTATAATTTTTTTGTGATTTTGTGGTTGGATATCTTTAAGAGAGCATCAGATTGGAAGATCTTGATTGTGTGAAGGTGGGATATTGAAGAAAATTATTAGATTCAGCTGGTCTTGACTCCTTTGTCGCATCAGAAAAATTGAGAAGTATAGATGTTGATCATTAAAATTTTTTTCTGGAATATATGTTTTCTTGTATAGTTGCAAATTGAGTTATGTGCTGCATCTGTTACTCACTGTATATAACTCTTTCTCAAATGAATGAAAATTCATTTCTGTTGGTTTTTTTTTTTTTAAAAAAAAAAAAAAGCACAGCACCTTAGTGCACACTTCATGAAAATGAAATGTATGTATGTATATATTACATACTTTGGGCTTGCGTTAGAAAGGAGGGATGGGTTGGGTTTATGATGGTGAAAAACTACCAGCCTGCACACCAAGGAGACACCACTATAGCACATCCAGTTAAGAGAGTAAGTTCATGGGCTCGATTGAAGATGTAAATAATGGGGATGAGGAGGCAAACTACCCCATATTTATATGTAGAAGAAGCTCCTATTATGAATAAATGATTATAACTATTAATTCAACATTAGAATTTAAATATCACCAATTTTCCTCCCCAATACTTCAGAAAATTAATAATGATAATCCACAACATGGTTCAATATTTTTCTTCAAATTATCAATATATATTCATTGAAGAGTGAGTTAGGTGATTTAAATTCAGGTACATTAGGGATGATCACAATGATAATCAAAGTTTTTTGACAATTATTTAATGTAATTGCACACACTAACTCAAATTCAATATATCATTTAAGTAAATACAGTTCTCTATGTTCACTGACCCTAACGAATGTTGGTTATATAGTTATTTTCATAGTTTCTCATAATTGAAGGAAAAAAAATAAAAAATAAAAAACGACGACGTTTAGGAAAGTGGATGCACGCGTGTATATATCATACATACACATTACGCGCTGAGACAACACCAAATTCTTCTCTCCCGCTTTTCTTCTGTATCAATAATAATTAATTTTACATTTCTCGCTCCAAAAAAATAAAAAAAATTCGTCTTTTCCGGCAGATTTGATCTGCGATTGACCTCGTTGAATCGGTGGTAATTTCTGATTCAATTCTGTCAATTTCTCATTTTCAAGCTTCAATTTCGCTCCAATTTCATGTTTTCGTATTTCCTGATCACTTAATTTCCATAATTCCCTTTCCTTAGGGTTTTTCTAGTTCCTGTTTTAGCCTTTCTAATTCTGTCCTGAACTTTCATTTTAAAGGTTCTACTGAAATCAAGTTGCAGACTTTGACTTTTATTTTTTTTAAGGTTCTACTGATTGTTGGTAGAGAAAGGGTTAAAGAAGAAGAAGAAGAAGAAGTTAGTGTAGTCAATAAAGATCTCAGCTTTATCAGAGGGCATTGCTGATTTTGATTTTGTTGGCATTGGGCTGCTTTGCGCTGATTTTGGGTGATATTGAAATTAGGAGATTGAGATCATAATGTTAAGTTCAGGAAATAGTAATTTATGCCGTGGTGGGAGTTCTGCAGTATCATCGCCTGATATTCCACCTTTGACACAATACTTGCCTTTGGAGCAAATCACATTAAGTAATCCGAGATGTACTCGTTCCGGAGAGGTTAGGAGGGTTTTGGGTGTTTCACTTGGAAGTGCATCAGAGGATCATTCCTTTGGGGTTTCCCATCCTAGGCCTACACCTTCTGTGGCTACAGAAGAGCTTAAACACTTTAAGGAAAGTGTGCAAGATGCTTCTAGGAAAGCCAGGTATTTTGTCCTTTTGTTGCAGTATCCTACTTTCTTTTATGTTAATCCATGTCATTACATATGTTTTGTCAGGGATATTTCTTTTATGATTGAAGTGTATTGTGGGAAAGATTTGGAATTTTTATTATGAGGCAAGTTTGAATCCCACTAGGAGCATGAGTAGTGGAAAAGTTATGGGAAGAGACAGTTGTCTGCATTGTCTATTTCAGTTCCTCTTCTGGATCAGAAAAATTGTAATAGCTGTGCATCACAATTGAGATGGGTCTATGCTTCACGTGTTCTTCTGAAATGCTTGCATTTTTGTTGAATCTGCAGTCCATCTAAATTCCTTCCCATTGATGCATCTATTTAGATTGTCAATGTTTTGTTTCAGATTTTGGAACTAAAAATATTGTAGCATATCATTCTGTTGGTAGAGCACTTAAAAAACATTTTCTAGTTGTATGCTATGACATGATGTACATCCATCAGGGATAGAGCAAAAGTGTTGCGTGATTCCTTATTCAAATTGGAAAAGTATACTGAGGCGTTGAGCTCTAAGAAGCGACAGAGGAGCGAACTTTCACTGAATGAGAGGTCAAATGGAGCGAATCTTGCAAAAATGGGGAGTCAGATACATAGAAACAATAATGATATTATTACTCAAAGATTGGAAGACAGGGCCAAGAATGTCGGACTGAATAAGCGGGTTCGTACATCAGTGGCTGATGTGCGGGTTTGTATTTTACGCATTAATGTTGTCATCTTATATGTTTCTATAATTTTTCTGTTTTGATATTCTGTTTACATCTTTACATGCAGATGGAAACTTTTATTATTATTATTTTTTAATTCTCCTGTTTTACTTATCTGCACTCCTAACTATAGATTAAGGAACAAAGATCTTATAATTCCTTTGTGCCCCACCTTTATGTTGAGAAAACGTACTTTCTTCAATTATTGATTTTCAAATAATTAGTGTCTCCTCATATAGTACCTCCTTCCATTTCTGAAGGGGGGAACAGGGTTTTTAATCCTGGCTGGCACCTGTGCTGCAGAACATTGCAGATCACTTGGCCATTGGTTCTTATCTCGATTAAACATGCATGTATTCTTTTCTATGTTTTTATTTTATTTCTTTATTGATGCAACCAGGCAGATGGTAGGTCAAACCTTGCCTCAAGACAGCAGATGGTTATGGAGAAGGGTGCAGATATGCTCCAAGATTCTGGTGGTGGCGCTGCTCGGTTTGAAGAAAAGATCCGTAGATTGCCTGCTGGGGGTGAAGGATGGGATACAAAAAATAAGAAAAAGCGCTCTGTTGGGGTTGTGGGTACCAGAGTCATAAATGGTGAACGAGAAATAAAACGATCTATTAATCAAAAAATCAGTGCTGAGTCTAAGTTGCGATCTTCTGATACTCAGGGTTTCAGGCAATTCAACACATCCATAAACTTGATTACTTATTTTGTGATTTTTGTTTGTGTTGTTTCTCTTACCATCATAACAATGCTGAGGGCCTGTTTATGTGTGCTAGTGCAGGCGGTCATTAGTTTGGATAGAATTGTTATTTATAGTTTTGGAGTTATTGTTTTTGAGTTTCACCCTTCCAAGACTCGTATCTGTAATTGAAATGCTAGTGTGTTGATATTCATGTTTTTGTCATCCATCAACTTTAATGCTGTAATAATTGTCACAGAGTCATTCTATGTTGCAATTTCTGTCAAAGAACCATGCTGACAAGTGTGGTGAACCTTGTTTAATTAGGCAACTTTATCTCAAAACCTGGCTTTTGCTGTGCTTTTGTTTTTGACAGTGAAAGTGCCTTGTTTATGAAGGCTCTTTTTCTTTCTTTTGTTTTTATTTGTTTTTTGGGATTTTTCAAGTTTTCTTTCCTTTTTTTTTATTTACAGTTCTATGTTTATGAATTATATGGTCTGTCTTAGTTGGTTCTTCATTAATTAGGGGCAAAACCTTTCCCTCCATCTTTGCCTGTGTCAGTTTTTGATTGCATTGTTTTTTTTCATGATTATGTTTGGCCTTGTATACTGTTGATTATGTTATAGTACTAGTTGAAATTGTTCTATTTTGTATTTTCATGAGTATGGGAAAAAAGGTGGAGAAAATTGTTGTGTAATGGGATTCTTATGTATTACAGATCAAAATCTTCCCCTGGAGTTGGTGGAATCAATAAGTTGGATAGTTCTTTAGAACTTAGTGGTTCAGATACCAGTACCGTGCTCAGGAATGAAATGGATGCTGGAACTCTTCCAAAAGAGCGATTGGCCCTTTTAGAGCAGAAGGCTGGGACAAAAGGAAGCAATAAGTATGTGTTTGCATTTTGAAACTATTATTTATTGTACTAGGTAAATATTCAGAGTTAGGAAATGAAGGAGAATTTGTAAAGCTTCACATCTTGTTGTATTGAGGCATTGTGCACTCCTTTGGACTGTTGTAATCCAGTTATTGATTTGCTTGTGGTGCTGTGCATCAGGTCAAGTGTTCATGAAGACAGTTTACCAAGCAGTCCTAATACAATGATAAAAGCAAAAGTTTCTAGGGGACCACGAACTGGCTCCATTATGATGCTAGACTCATCGCTCAAAATTCAGTCCTCATCTACATCTCTTCAAGGTGCGGATCAACCTACAAGTTCAAATAAATACACAGTGTCTGGTATGCTAAATAACCATAAGCCTCAAACGTCTGCAGGTTCATCTTCCATGGCTCAGTGGGTTGGTCAGAGGCCTAAAAACTCACGTACAAGGAGAGCAAATGTAGTTACTCCTGTTTCAAACCATGTGGAAGCTCAGATTTCTTCTCAAGGTTTTTCAACCAATGATTTTAGTTTCAGAGCCTCCATTGGGACAAATGGATCTCTAATTGCCAAAAATGTAGACAATAATACTCCTAAGTTTAAAAGAGAAATTGACATTGGCTTATCTGAAAGTGAGGAATCAGGTGCTGGGGAGAATAAAACAAAAGAAAATGGACCAGATATTGGTCAGGTTGTGCCAACATCATCTCAGAAAGTTGCACCTTTTCTTTTGCCTTCTAGGAAAAATAAATTAGCCACTAATGAAATTGGAGATGGAGTTCGAAGACAAGGAAGAACCGGAAGGGGTGTATCTTTAACAAGGCCAGGTATTCTTGTGAGAGAAAAACCAGAGAACCTGCCGACAACAAAGCCACTTCAGAGTGTGAAGGCTGTTTCTGATAAGAATAAAAGGTGTTATTTTCAATTCTCTCCCCTCCCAACTGATCTGTTGGTCAAATTATAGGTTACAGATCATTTGCAGTATTCTGAAAATTGAGGCTTGTTCATTTTCTTTGGATCAGCAAAACAGGCCGCCCCCCTTCCAAAAAGTTGAAGGATCGGAAATCTACAGCTCGCATTGGGACAATAATTAATAGTGGATCTCTAGATTACACAGGTAGTATCAGTTGAATGGAATTGCAACATCAATTTGAATTTTGCAGTATTAGCCTTATGATAGTACATGACACTGCTAGAAATTTTGACATTTGAGAATAGCATTTGAAATATTTATGCTAGATTTGAAGTATTAGTCTGTATTGATGGTTCTATGCTGTCGGATGAAAATGTATCTTGTCTGCATGATACAGCCACAGCTGTTGCATTTCAGTGGCGTTTAGAGGTCTGCCGCATGTTAGAAATGTACTTTGATTTACACCTGTGCATTGTATTGCTGTCAATGCTATAGTATATCGTTTTGTTTTCTTTCTCTTTTTTTTTTCCCTAGGGTTTTCATATTTATATTGCCAAACATATGCAATGAATTTAATTCTACTGAATTTTAATTGAGTTTATACAGATTCTCCTTGATGTGATTTGTGCTAGCAAGCTTCCTCATATATAAGCATTTCTTTTACAGGTGAATCTGATGATGACCGTGAGGAACTTTTAGTGGCTGCCAATTCTGCTCGGAATGCAAGCAGTATAACTCTTGACATCTTTTTAACTTTCATCCCTGGATAAGGTAGCTTTATACTATATTAAACAAACACTTGTTTGCTTTTGTAGACCGTGCTAATTGTGGCCCATTTTGGAAGAAAATGGAATCTATTTTTGCTTCTGTAAGCTCAGAGGATGTGTCCTACCTAAAGCAACAGGTACTATGTTGTATAGACAGATTTAAGATTTTGTATTCATGGGTCAAGGGCTTACAATTTATTTCCTTTCTACAATTACTGTAAAATCAGATAAGTTTTGCTGAGGAGCTTGATGAAAGTTTGTCTCAGATACTTGGTGGTGAATGCAGCCTTTTGGTAATGCATTAATCTTTCATATTGTTCTTTCTGAAAAATCTTCTACATTTCCATTTTGTGGTAAATGGTTCAGATTCCCATTTATATAAAGTCCATGCAGACTTTCGAGCACTAAAGTCATTCTTTTTTTCTTGATCTCATGTGAACTCAAATAAAATTAGCAGCATTTGCTTATGAAAGTTTAACGTATTAAAAGGACATTGGTTAATTCTGGTCTTCAATCTCCTAGGGTGTTCTTATGCACAAGGAACTGCCTGATTATTGTGGTGAAAGACAGGGCGATGATTCTAATCAAGAATCAGTTAAGAAGTCTTCTCTTTATGGAAAAATTGACATGGGAAGATTGGAAAAGGGTGCTCCATTGTACCAGAGAGTTCTTTCTGCTTTAATTGAAGAGGATGAATGTGAAGAATTTTACATCCAAAGTGAAGGGAAGAATATCCCGCTTCACTATGCTAGCAGTGATGATTCTCATTGTGGTTCATGTAACCTGATTGATATTGAACCAAGAGATAGAGATAGGATGGAATCTGAGGTTGAGTCAACAGTGGATTTTCAGACACACAGGAATTCTTTTATGGACAGACTTTCATGTGATAAGAGTGTCACTTCTAACACAGTTCGGAACCCGAGCATGTCCAACTCTCTTCATAGCAATGAACGGTGGCCAGGAGATGATGATTTTTCACATTCTGACATTGGTCATGCCAGTGAAATATGCTCAAATGATCTGAGTCAGATGCAGACAAAGGAATTAATTGTTTCTGGCTTCCCTTCCTCTGATCAGAAGTATCAGCTGATGTGTCTTGATGATAGGGTTCTGCTGGAGTTGCAGAGTATCGGTCTGTGTCCAGAGATATTGGTATGCATTTATTTTGCATATGGATCATTTTATTAAGTCATACTAATGGCTGTCTATTAATGATATTTCGGTTTTGTGTGTTTCTTTTGCCATCTTGCAGCCTGATCTGGCAGAGGGAGAGGAAGTGATTAATCAAGATATAGTGGAACTCAGGGAAGGCCTATACCAGCAGGTTCTGTGCCACAAATACTTAATTTTTACATAATTCTGGTTCTGGAGTTTTTTTGGTCTTTAAAAATTTATGTCAACTAGATTTGTTTTCTCCTTTCAAATTGTTTTATGGTTGGTCTTGCATCTAATATGACACCTTTGATTAACTGACAGATTGGAAGGAAGAAAAGTAAGTTAGGGGGAATCGATAAGGCTGTTCAGAAAGGGAAAGAAATGGAAAGAAGGTAATTTTTTTTGGTTGGGAGATGCATCGTTGATTTTACTGGATGAAATATTATTTGGATTGGAGTAACATGATTTAATTTGCAGGAAAATTGAGCAGGTTGCTATGGATCAACTTATTGAGCTGGCTTATAAAAGACGACTGGTACTTGTTTTATTTTCTCAGTTGGTTATTGTTTTGTTGAGTCAACTCCTAAGGAATCTATACCATGTAATTGTAAGCTTGAAAGTATTAGGGAACATTGAATTGGGATAGACAGTTTAGCATTCATGGTCAATAAAAAACTGCAGTTATTAACTGACCTGCATGGTCTTCATCAAAAAACTTTCACAAGTGATTCAGGACTTGGGTGTTTTAGCGCGTTGACTTATTTGCAACTTGTCCAAAATGGCCTAAAATTTTTTTAGGAGCAAGAGAGAAATGCCCATGTAAAGTACACCTCTATTGTTGGAGAGAAGAGTCTCCAAAATAGTTAGATAATCTAAAAAGGATGATAACAGAGAATAATTGTGTTGTGCTTTTATGAAATCAATTGTCCTAAAGACTAGGGATTTTGTCATCATTGTGGATCCCATGCAGATGATATCATCTCTATGGTGAACTAGCCTTTTTGTTTGTTATGTGTCACTGAAATTTGCAATTGATTCATTTTATGCAGGCTTGTCGTCGGAATAATTCCTCAAAAAGTGCAGCCCGCAAGGTTTCAAGACAAGTTGCCCTAGCTTTTATCAAGCGTACTCTTGCCAGATGTAAAAAATTTGAAGATACAGGGAACAGTTGCTTTAGTGAGCCTGCACTACAGGAGATTATCTTCTCTACACCTACATGCAATAACGATGCCAAATCTGTTGATTGTGTTGGCTCTGGAACTGCAAGTAACACATGCAATGAAGTTTCTAACCATCATGCTGAAGCCAGAGGATCAGGTATTATTTGAAGTTAAACATGTGCATACTCTGCATTGCTGCTTATTTATTTAGGAAATTGATATGTAATTTGGTGTGCATTGTAAGAAGTCTGAGATTGGGAGCGTACTACCTTTAGAGGACTGGAATATTTTATAATGATAAAATAACTAGTTATGGTGTTCTGTAATTTCATGAAGCAACTTTTGTTGACCTTTTCTCAAAAATCAGAATACGTGTGCCAAACGACAATATATGATTCTTTGAAGTTTCCTTTGTTGTTACAGTTGCCATTTCCAGCACTTTTGAGATAGATGATTCCCATGGTGATTACTTCGATGGAGGTAGAAAGAGGGAAGCGCTTATTGATGATGTGATTGGAAGTGCTTCATCAAGGGTTACATCGACTCTTGACAGTGCTGTGCTTGATGGAGTGAAGGGTAAAAGAAGTGACAGAGATAGGGATCAAAACAAGTATGGAGGTAATTCTGTTTCAGGAACCAGTCGCTCATCATTGGATGGCTTCAAAAGTGATCACAGAACAAAATCAAAGCCTAAGCAGAAGAGTAATCATTTGGCAACATCAGGAAATGGACCTCGTGGATCTAGTCATTCGGGGGCAAATACCAGCAGTAAAATAGACAGAGAAGTCAGGCCAACATCCCTTGGTACCTTTCCTAAGGATGCTTCTACACAGGCAGATGAACCCGTTGATTTTGCAAACTTGCAGCTCCATGAATTAGACACAATTGGACTAGAAGTATCCAACGAACTTGATGGACCTCAAGATCTTGGTTCATGGTTGAATATTGATGATGATGGATTGCAAGATCTTGACTCCATAGGTCTTGCAATACCAATGGATGACCTCACAGATTTGCAGATGCTTATGTAGACAAATTTTCCTCCTTTGCCATACAGAAATTCAACTACCATACATCAAAACCGACTGGTTTAGCTGGGGCAAGTAAATCAAAGCTTGTGATTGTAATTGATTCTTGTGTATATAAATATGTAAGAGACTGAATGCAATAGGTTATTTTTATGAAATGAAAAACTGCTTCAAATTTGAGTTTTCATTTATGATCTCTAGTAATCTTTTTAATCTCATTGCAGCAGCTTACCTAAAGTGGTAGCAGGTTGTAATATGTTTCTGGAGTATTGGTTGATTCCAAATGTACCTGTTTCTCGTTTGGCAGGTATTTTAATAAAACTCGAAACACTTATCAGAACTCCAGAATCCTTGCTAAAATACTAATTTCCAAGTAAAATCTGTAATATTCGATATCTAGAATAAGCTATTGTTGTGTTCAAAATTCAGGGCATGTCTAAAAGTATATGTTGCACCCTTTCACCAATTTTTTTTTTTTCTGTGGACCATGTGCACCTCTTAATCATCATCATTATGATTAACTGGTAATATTTGAACTTATGAGAGTAAGAAAATGTTGCTGTTTTTCTTGTCTTTCTGGAAAAGGTGAAAACAAGTTTTATATGTTTATTTGATGTGTAGTGGTCCCAAAATACAGATCAAAATGATGTTCTGTTTTTTGGGTTGTTTCTAGTCTTTGCCAATAATGCTTTTTTCAGGCAATACCTTAATCTTCTTTCCGCTGGTCCAGCACTTGCAAAGAAATTTTGGTTGGGGGACCTCTGTTGGATAGTACAATTAATGATCATGATTGTTTTGTCCTTGTTCTACACTTCCTTATCATTATTGCTCAATGTCTTTATGGAGTAGCTCTTCATGTCTCATATGAAACTACTGTCTTCTTTTTCTTCTCTTGTTGAAACTCCTCTCGCTGAACAAAATTTTATATGAAAATTCTTATTGAGCACTGCAAATCACAATAGAAAAGAGTCTCTGCAAGTTGAGTAAGTCATTTGGAGCTCAAGAAAGCATCTTTTTCTTAAAAAATAAATAATTTTTTTTTTTTTCCATAAATCAAGTGGTTAAATTTCAACACCACGAGGGGAGGAGATGAGAGGTGGAGGGTTCGAATCCTGATCTTCTCAACTGGATGTCCACACCTTTTACTGCTTGGGCTACTTACAGGGGACAAAAAAAAAAAAAAAAAACACTTCTTATTATGTATCTTTTAAAAGGGTCAAATGATAAATGATTAATATATGAAACCACTAATTAAGGACTCTTGCTTGAAATGAAGAGACACTTGCTTATCTAGCTATATCTAAATCTATATATTAAGCAACCTTCCTGATTAATGTAAAAGCAAATTGTATTGTGCTAGCATACTCATTTTCCAACTTCCAAAAATAAGAACTTTCTGTACTGTACTCTTCAATTTTCTTAGAGAAAGTGCAACATTCTTGGCTACAAGATGATCCTTGATGGATGCTCTCTGCCTTTTTCATTTTACAGGTTTCATCATCTGCTACTGACTTATACTACGTATTATAAAACATATAATCGATCACTGATCTGTTTGTAATTTTATAATAACCTCCAATATCTAATAATTATAAGAGCTTTGATTAATGTGAAATAATAAAATGAACTTGTAATAAAAGAAAAATTCTCATAACGTTTGTTTTTTCATATTTCAAATTAGATATTTCATTTAAGAAAATTTGAACGTTATTATTACTATTATTTTGACATAATAACCTTGACATCTGATAACCATAAAATTTGTAACTAACCTAAATTGAGTCTAAGTGAACTCATTAAAAAGATAAAACTCTTTTAACGTCAGTTTCTTTTCATATACAAAATATAAATTCGATATTTTATTTAAAAAAATTATTAAACTTCTTACCGTTTAAATTAATAAACCACTGCTATGTATAAGAGAAATTTTTTAATGATAAACTAAACTAGATATCTGCTACTTTTTCCTGCCAATACAACTGATCATTTATGGGTGGTCGGTCAAAATTCTATCATCCTACACTTTTCTTCTGGAAAAATGCATATACAACCCACAAAAATCAGCAAGGTTATGAGACTTTTTTTTAATAATTACTAAAATATTTGGCCACAAACTTTAATAATATATGAATAATAACATATAATATATGCAATTCTTCTTATTAAAAGAGATATGTAAATAAACCAATCACAAGAGTCTGCTTTGGTCAGCTATCATCACTCATCACTCCTTCAGCATTTCTTCTATGAATGATCAGGTGAGCTAAAGCTATCACGCCAGTCAATGACAAAATATCCTTTCATTAAAAAGAAAACTACATAAGGCATTGATTATTTAATTCCAATTTGATTGATTAAACCAATCATTAATTTAATCTTGGAATGAATTAAACAACTAGTTAAATTTTTTTAATGTAATTAAAGTATTTGACAAAATCATAGTCAACTATTCACTGAATTTAGCTCAATATATAGGGATCAAATACAAAGTTTTGAGATTTATTCTTATAGTTTTTTAGTTATGAAAAAAAAAAAATTATATTATGGGTGTGTGCATGCACATACTGAACATGCCGTGAACTATACTTACAAATGAATAATAATTTTTTTTATCATAAAAAATTAGTTTTTCTAGATTAAAATGAATAAATGAAAAGATTTAGAAGTTTAAGAAATTTTTATTTTTGATAATTCCTAAACAAATTAATTGTAAGTGGTGGGATATAACATGCGTATAAACTTTCAAACAATTACGATATCATATAAATTTTATAATCCACTCAAAAAATATAAATTTTAATCATAAAAACTAAAATCAAAGATAAGAGTCATCACCTGAATAAATAATCAAAAAATG
>CATIWM010009835.1:0-16448 GCA_949671775.1 Mallotus repandus | reverse complement strand
TCATTTAGTATATATGTTATAAAATTATTCATAGTCAATAAATTAATATTTGGGTATATTGATTTGACTATCACCTCTATCTATTTTCCTTGATTAGTATGTGATACTAATAGTGGGAGGTAGTGAGTCTCATGCTACTTGATATCGGATATCAGAATAGACATGTGGATACTCATGTGATGGGTGGATCAAACATTACGTTAGATTTGTGATTGCGAGGATATTCACTTATAGTCAACGATCACAATCTAGGTCATAATAGTGCATATAGTCCTTTGACCTGAGGTGACATAGTCGTCCATATTTAAGTGGTTAGGGTTTATTACCACTTACATACCTGTGTTAATCACATATGGGTATAGGGCATATGGTGGCCCTAGTCGGTTAAGTGTAGGGATGAGTGTTCGACCAAGATGGAATTTGCAAGTGCCTTAGAGAGAAGGGGGGGGGGGGGGGGGGTGAATAAGGGAATTGAAGGATTTTAGAAAATTAAAATGAATTTAAGGAATGAACAAGAAATAAAAGAGATTAGAGTAGGAAGAACAAAGAACACAAATATTTAAGGAGTTCGGATTCAACAAAAGTCCTATGTCTCCACCTAACTTATCCCTAAGTTAGGATTTTCAATTACCCACAATCTTATTTACAAGATTAAGATTATACAAGAGTTTAAGGCTCACTCTTACAACCTTACAATCAAGAGTTTTCTAGGCTTACTCTCAAACCAAATCCCAAGTATTTTAATGGCTAAGCACTTAAACGAATTCCTTTAGAATAGAATCTCACTTCCTTTTTTCTCAAACCCAGAAAATAGAAGAACAAGAATATCTATTCTAACACTCACCAACTTTCACAAGAGTTATAAAAAAATTAAATTTGTTTAAAAGAAAATTTAAGAGCTTAATTGAATGGTTAAAAGAGAATTTGAGTAATCAAGTGTCTTAAACTCCAATTGAATTCTAAGAGGTGTTTATACAGATAAACAACTCAAATTATTGCTGTTAGAGTAATCAATTATGTCTCTAATATCTCCAAAAATCAAATTGATTTATTTTAACTTTTTGCTATCAGACTGCTACTCACGGTTATGACTGAAAGGCTCACGATCGTGACTTATAAGAATATAGCAGTTAAATTTAATTATATACATTGAGCTTGTAAAGAATTCTAGTCACAAGTAGCTCGCGATCTTGATTACAAACCGTGAGCAGCTCTGATTCTGAAGAGAGCTGAGACACATGTTTATCACGAGTTAAGGAAGGTCATGATTGTGAGTCGTGACACCATCACGAGCACCTCACGGTTGTGAGTGCAGACCATGAGGGGCTCAAAATCTCTTTGCAAGTTCAGTCCTGTTGAGGCTTAGCTTGTGACTTAGGCTCATGATCATGATAATGGCTCATAACAACACTATTTTGGCTTAGTTTTGCATATTTTTGAAGCTCTTACTTCCATCAAATGACTTGATTTATATATTACTTAAGTAGAGCTTGATATGACCTAATTCACACTTAATAAACAATATTAGTTTAATTAAATTATTTATCAAAGATCAAAATACAAATATTGAATTAACCATTTAAGGTCAACAATCTCCCCCTTTTTGACGTTGACAGATAATTTATGTGTGTGCAAAAATAATAAAATATGAATAGCAAAAGTGTATAAAGAACTCCCCTTTATTTTTATAGATTTCAAAATCTCCCACTTAATATGTGCGTATATATAAGTTGCTTGAATAAATATACAAATAGCACAAGTAACCAAGAAAGAATAAGCAAGCACACATATACATACATTTTTCTCCCCTTTTGGTAAAGATAAAAAAGAATAATAAAAAAAAGACGAATAAGGTAAATTTTCATTAACAGAAACAAGGAGATGTCATATAAGCATAACTAAGATAGAGCATTGAAATTAAAACACACAAACATTACTAAGGTAACTAAAAAAACTTAAATTTAAAGAACTAAGGAGCATTATCAAGATCATCTCTTTCCGAACGAACTTGAGGATCTTGAGGAGGAGGAGACCAAGAACAATTGAGAATATGGAAGGCTTGGAGTTTATAAATGTCATATTGTAGATTATCCATTCTCCTTTTGAAATGATCAAAATGAGTATCAAAGTGATCAAGGTGGTTATTGATGTTAGATTCATCAAAGAATCCACCAACCCATTCGGGTTCTCCTTCCATGCCTTAAGATGTAAAAGCTCTTGCCTTCTTCCTTTGAATGGTGGAAGGTTGAGAAGTATCTTAGGCTTGAGTTAGGTCTTGTTCTTCTCTAAGATCAACATTCTCAAAACCTACGTTCCCTATATGCTCAATGTCTTCCATATCTTGATTATGCTCTTCTTCAACTTCTTCCTCATTCTTCCATACATAAAGATTATTCACTTTCTTGAATTGATTTGAATTTTTAAGGAAATTTTCATCAATAAATGGATAGGGTATGGAATCTAAATGATCAATAGAAATGCCAAAATATTGAGCAATTCTAGAGACAATGCCACCAATGCAAATAGAGCCACTTACATTATCACTAATTAACCATAGCTTCCATTTCAACCAACGTCCCAAAGCAACTTCTTCATTATTGAGAACGCATTTGAGTAAAAAGAGGTCATCAAAAGAGATTGCTTCATTACTCATTCCTCTAGCATTGAAAGAATAAGTAATAAACCGAATGGATGTACCATAATGGTTTAGAAGAAAAAGAGGATGATTTAGTATGTCTGGCTTGAAAAGAAGAAGAATTGGGTTTGCAATTTTGAACCCAAAAAGAAGTAGGAGACTAAAGAATGTTAAGACTTTCAATTCCTTCACTTTTAAAGCCAAAAAGTTGATCAAATTCCTCTTTGGTGCGAAAATAACTTCTTCCTTTAAGTTTGAATCTCATGTTATAGTATGGGTTATTGTCATTGATATTTGTGGTTCTTAGACAAAATGAGGAAAGAAATTCAATGACAAGGTGAGGAATGGTGACAAAAGGTATGAAAGCAAAGGTGAATATACCAAATTGTTAAAGCAAGGTCTTCACATAATCAATACATCCAAGAGATTCAAGACCCACTAGAGACATGTACCTTGAAGGAATGATTTTTCTTTAAGCAAACTTGGAAGCTCTATCTTTAATTTCAGAAGTTGAGTAGGATAGAGGAGGGTTTTTTTTTAGTTGCTCTTTCTTTTCTCTTCTTCCTCGAGAGGATGATGGAGCTTGAGAAGGAGTTTTCTTCTTTGGAGCCATGATGCAAGTAAAGGATGTTGAGAGAAGAGAGTAGTGGACAAGAAATTGTAGAAATTTTTACTAAAGAGAAGTGTGTGAGAGATATGAGTGTTAAGAAGGTTTAAATAGGGGTGAGAGAAGGTTCTAGATTAGGTTTAGTGAAATTAAAACCCTAATAAACAAGTCTAGAAACGTTTGGAATTTGAAAAGAGATGGTGGTTAAGTGAAGATAGTGACTTTTCACAAAGCTGTTCTGTAGGTCACGATTATGACCAATGCCCGTGAGCGGCTTAGACAAATGTGAACTATCAAGTCACGAGCAGTTGCAAGCTGCAATGGCTCATGACCTAACGTCCATAAGGACTATTAAACTTATTAAAAGTCCAAATAAGTCCTTATTTTTGGATAGTAAGGTCCTTATGAACCTAAAACACATCAAAGCAATTCAAATTCAAATAATATCAATTTCCAAGAAAATAATGACATTTAATGGAACTTTGAATAAGCATCAATGACAAGAAAAATAATTAAAAAGAAATTCAAATAATGTTGAATGCATTTGAAAATCAAAATAATAATAAATATGACCATTAATTGCAAAAAAAAAAAAAAATGAGTCTTTCAAAAATAATTAAAGGATATTTTAATACTAAAAATAAGGATGCCAAATTAAAATATTTTGTTCCTTAAAAAAATGAATAATTTAAACAATCAAAATATCTTAAAATATGATTTCAAAATAATAAAAATGGTAACAATCTAAAAAATATTTCTTTATTTCCTCTTTACTTTGAAATGATGAGAAATATAAGTTTTTAAAATATTTTCTTTGACTATCACATGATCATGTGAAGCTTAGTTCTAAAGAAAACAAAGGACCATGAACTAAAATAATAAAAACAATAGAGTTCAAATTTCTTCCCCTTCGTGAGTGAATAAATAGATTAATCCAAGTAAGCCAAACAAGGCTCTTGCAAAAAAATATGATTACATGATCATTTAGACACAAAACCAGCCACACTTACAATGAATGTTATGATAATGCATCACAAAAATAGTACATATAAATCATGTGGCACTTAACAAATTATCATAATTAAGGCAAAAATAAGAAATCAAGAATATACCAAACATAAGCAAAAGATCAAGAACTTAAAAAAATGCTCGAGAAACGAAATATTGATGCACAACATATTGACAAGTCGAAACATCAATTCAATAGAAGAAAATACATTCAAGATAAACAAGAACCATCAATCATGCCTAATTCATGTCTTATGAAATTCATTCTCTCTTCATTGAGAGGTTTCATGAAGATATCTGTAAGTTGATTATTTGTGTAAACAAATTCAAGTGAGATATCACCATTTTAAACATGATCACACAAGAAATGATGTCTAATATCTATATGCTTAGTTTTAGAATGTTGAATAGGATTTTTGCTAAGGTTGATAGCACTTTTTATTATCACATTTGATTGGAATGTGATCAAGGTGAATTCCACAGTCCATCAATTATTGTTTTTGCCACAAAATTTATGAACAATACAAACTTTCAGCAGCATATTCTGCTTCTGCAGTGGACAAGACAACCGAAACTTGTTTCTTGCTAAACTAAGAAACTAAACATTTCCTAAAACTTGATAAGTTTTGAAAGTGCTTTTTTATCGAGTAAACTACCAGCTAAGTCCACATCCGAATAACTAATCAAGTCAAAGGATGAACTCCTAGGATACCAAAGTCCTAAATGCAAACTACCACTTAAATACTTAAAATTTTTTTTGATTGCATTCAAGTGGGACTCCCTAGGATTAGATTGAAATCTAGCACAAAATAAAGTAGCAAACATGATATCAGGTCTACTAGCAGTTAAATAAATAAGGGATCCAATCATACCTCTAAATCATTTTTCATCAACCGATTTGTCGTTCTCATCTTTGTTAAGTTTGGTGGTGGTGCTTATTGGAGTTTTGCTTAATTTGACTCCATCTATGCCAAAATTCTTGAGAATATCTCTACCATACTTAGTTTGATTGATAAAAATCCCATCTTTGCATTGCTTGATTTGTAATCCGAGGAAGAATTTGAGTTCACCCATCATACTCATCTCAAATTCTCCTTGTATTAACTTAGAAAATTCTTCACACAAGCAATGGTTAGTAGCACCGAAAATAATAGTATCTACATATATTTGAACAATTAATAAATCAAGATTGGATTTCTTTATGAAAAGAGTTGTATAAACTTTTCCTTTAGAAAATCCTTTTTCTAATAGAAAGTTGCTCAATCTTTCATACCAAGCTCTTGGGGCTTGTTTCAATCCATATAATGCTTTTGAAAGTTTAAAAACATGATTTGGAAAATCTAAACTTTTGAAAACTTGGAGGTTGTTCAACATAAACCTCTTTTTCAATAAAACCATTTAAAAATGCACTTTTAACATCCATTTGATAAAGTTTGAAATCCATGTAAGATGTAAATGCAAGTAGCATTCTAATAGCTTCTAACCTTGCAACGAGGGTGTATGTTTCATCATAATCAGTGCCTTCTTCTTGATTATAACCTTTAGCTACTAGTCTTGCTTTACTCCTAGTTATGACACCTTGTTCATTCATCTTATTTCTAAACA
The DNA here is from genome assembly GCA_949671775.1 of Mallotus repandus. Lineage (NCBI taxonomy): Eukaryota > Viridiplantae > Streptophyta > Magnoliopsida > Malpighiales > Euphorbiaceae > Mallotus > Mallotus repandus. Next base: position 10,593 of record CATIWM010009835.1, on the reverse strand, counting down.
CCCATTTGGCACTTATAATAGGATGATGTTTCAGTCTAAGAACTAAAGTCCAAACTTTATTTCTCTCAAATTGATTTAACTCTTCTTTTAAGAAATGAAGGCTAAATTAATAATAGACTTAAGTTTAAATCTTGTTGTTACCCCTTTTGTAGCGTCACCTATAATGAGGTCTTCAAGATGTGCTTTCTTGAATTGCTAATCCTTTAGAATATCATCCTTTAAGGTAGGTTGATGCATCTCCTCATCTTCCTTGTTTGGACTTTCAAGTTCCAAAGGCTTGCTAAAATTTTCTTCTTGAATATTCTCATTCATAAGCTCACCTACATTATCATCAACACTACAAAAATCCTTTATTGGATCTAATAGGTTAGACTCATCAAATACAATAAGTATAGACTCTTCAACTACTAGAGTTCTTTTATTAAAGACTTTATATGCTTTGCTAGAGGAGGAGTAGCCTAGGAAAATTCCTTCATTGGCTTTGGAATAAAATTTCTCAAGATTATCTTTGGTATTTAATATAAAGCACTTACGTCAAAATACTCTTAAATATGAGATTTTGGGTTTTCTATTATTCCAAAGCTCAGAAGAAGTTTTGTTTAAAATGGGTATTTTGAAAAATCTATTTGAAATATAATAAGATGTGTTAACGGCTTTCATCCAAAAGTATAATGGCAAGTTATACTCATGAAGTATTGTTCTAGCCATTTCCAAAATAGTTCTTTTTTCCCTTTCAACTACCCTATTTTGTTGAGGAGTTCTAGGAGATGAAAACGTATGTGAAATACAATTTTCATTACAAAAGGTTTTAAAGAATTCATTTTCAAATTCAGTTCCATAATCACTTCTAATAGAAGAAATACAAAAACCTTTTTCTTTTTGAACTCTTTTTGCAAAATTTTTAAAAGCTTTAAATGCTTCATTCTTATGAGCAAGGAAACAAACCCAAGTAAATCTAGAGTAGTCATCAACCAATATATACACATAGTGCATTCCACCGAGACCAGCAACTCTAGTTAGACCAAACAAATCCATATGTATAAGTTCAAGTGGTCTAGAGGTTAACATAACATTTTTTAGCTTAAATGAAGACTTGGATTGTTTTCCCTTTTAATAAGCATCATAAGGTTTATCCTTAGTGAATTCATGTTTTGGTAATCCAATCAAAAGTTCATGCTTACAAAGATCATTCAATATCTCAAAATTTACATGTCCTAACCTTTTTATGCCATGTGTATGTGTCATGAGAAATAGCCATCAAGCATTTAATATCCTTGTTATCAATTTTATTCAAATCAATAACATAGACATTGTCAACTCTTTCACCACTAAAAACTACTTTGTCTTCATCAAGACTACTGACAAAGCAATTTTTAGGATAGAAAGTGATTTTGTTTCCCATATCACACAATTGACTTATACTTAATAAATTATGTTTGAGACCATCAACAAGTAATATATGATGTATAGATAATGATTGAGAGTTACCAATTTCTCCAATACCAACAATCTTTCCTTTTATAATTGTCTCCGAAGGTAACATGTCCTCCATCTTTTGCATCAATCTTGTTGAATTGTTATTTGTCTCCCGTCATGTATCTTGAACAACCACTATCAAGATACCATTTACTTTTTGTTCTTGTGGACTTCAAGCACCCCTACAAAAAATAATTTACATATTCTTTTGAACCCAAACCTTCCTTGGTTTAGGTTGGTTAAACTTAAGGAAATCCAAAGGAAGCAAGATTAAGTGCAATCTTCTATAGAAGCACACATTGCTTAAGTGACCTTTGGTCATGCAATAAACACTCAACATTGGCAAATTTATTTCTCCTAGGATTATATATTTTCCTAGTGTGTGAAACATGCCTTTTGTATTATGGTGGTGAATGCTTTCTATAACTCTTTTGAGTCATAGTGTGAGGCATACATTGACAATGGCAATGTGTATTTTGATAGGTTTGTGCAGCATGTTTATGTGCATTGTAATGCATAGCATGCCAATTATAATTGTGTTTAGTTCACATATAAGCATATTTTGGTTGTGGTGCTCTAGTTTGAGCCTTACCTCTTTTTGTCAATTAAGGTTGAGTCTTATTAGACTTTCCCTTATTGTTTGACACATGAGACCTCTTAGCTTTAGAAACTTGAGTCTCATTTTTGGATGTAGATGCAATAGAATCATGTGATACTTTAACAAAATTAATATGTGATAATGATGAATGAGTCATTCCATTTTTGTATCTAATTCCATAAGTATCTCCATGAAATTATTGAGAGTTAAAAAGACTATCTAAAGTCTTTTTTCCCTTTTGGAATTTAGAAATGGAATTGTTTAACTGTAAGACCTCTTTAGAAAGTTTATGATTTTCATTATTTGCTTTTTTAAGTTGGTCTTCCAAGGAACTTGAACATTCCAAATCACTTGCAAGTCTTTCATTTAATTTAACAAGCTTAGAAAAATCATTTTTCAAGTTTTTGAATTCCTCGGATAAGCTAGTAAACTTATACTTGTAAAACTTTTTCTTAGAAAGTAAGCGAGTATAGTTATCCAAAAGTTTACTTGCAATTGAGCTCTCATCATCATCATCATCATCATCATCATTATCATCACATTCACAATAATCATCACAAGATGAGTTAGAAATAGATGGTACCTCATTTTTGTCCTCAAGAGCCATGAAGCTTTTAGTGCAATGCTTTTCTTCTTGTCTTCCTTCTCTTCTCGCTCTTCACCTTTTTGCTTTATTATAAGCTCATGGGTGAGAAGCTTTCCAATAAGGACATCGGTTGAGAGAGTTGAGAGGTCTTGAGCTTCCTTAATTGAAGTAACTCGAGATTCCCAATCCTTCTTAGGTAAGATTCTTAGAATCTTGTTGTTTACTTCTTCCCTAGAGAAATATTTTTCAAGTTTCTCGAGGGTTGTAAGAAGAACCATGAAACGATTTGTCATCTCCATTGTTGATTCGTAAGGCTTCATCTTGAAGAGTTCATACGCATACATGTGGAGTTGAAACTTCTTGCTTCTAATTTGTACATTGCCTTTATAATGATTTTCCAAGGTCTCCCACATTTCCTTAGCTAAAATACGATATTGAAGCTTACTACTTTCTTCTCTTGTCATGGAGGATGCTATCGTGATCATAGCCTTTTTATTCTTGATGTTTTCTTCCTTTTGATCATTACTCCATTCATCTCTTGAAAAAATAGTGACTACACTATCTTTAGTAGCTTTAGGAGGTTCCCATCCTTTTAGGACATTTTCCCAAAGTCTAGATTCATTATCTAGATATAGCTCCATTTTGAATTCCAATTTGGATAATCATTACCATCAAAGAAAGGTCTAAGAGAGGAGGAGTTTTGATTTTCACTTCCCATGATCTTGTATTCTAGTAATAAAGTTCCTAGAATTCAAGCTCTAATACCAAATAAAAGTGCCTTAGAGGGAGGGGGGGGGGGGGGGGGGAGGTGGTGAATAAGGGAATTAAAGGATTTTGGAAAATTAAAATGAATTTAAGGAATGAACAAGAAGTAAAAGAGATTAGAGTAGGAAGAACAAAGAACACAAAGATTTAAGGAGTTCAAATTCAACAACAATCCTACATTTTTACCTAACTCATCCCCAAGTTAGGATTTTTAATAACCCATAATCTTATTCATAAAATTGAGATTATACAAGAGTTTAAGGCTCACTCTTACAACCTTACAATTAAGAGTTTTCTAGGCTTACTCTAAAACCAAATCCCAAGTGTTTTAATAGCTAAACGCTTAAACCAATTTCTTTAGAATATAATCTCACTTTCCCTTTTCTCAAACCTAGAAAATAGAAGAACAAGAATATCTATTCTAACACTTACTAACTCTCATAATAGTTATACAAAAATTGAATTTGTTTAAAAGAAAATTTAAGAGTTCAATTGAATGCTTAAGAGAGAATTTGAGTAATCAAGTTTCTAAAACTCCAATTGAATTCTAAGAGGTGTTTATATAGATAAACAACTCGAATTATTGTTATCAGAGTAATCAATTATGTCTCTAACGTCTCCAAAAATCAAATTGATTTAATTTGACTTTTGTGCTGTCAAACTACTGCTCATGGTCATGAGTAAAAGGCTTACGATCATGACTTATAAAAATATAGCCGTTAAATTCAAATATATATGTTGAGCTTGTAAAGAGTCCTGGTCACGAGCAGCTCACAATCGTGATTATAGATCGGGAGCAACTCAGATTCTGGAGAGAGCTAAGATGCATGTTTATCATAAGTTGAGGAAGGTTGTGATTGTGAATTGTGACACCATCACAAGCACCTCACGGTCATGAGTGTAGACCGTGAGGGGTTTAGAATCTCTTTGCAAGTTCAGTCCTGTTAAGGCTTAGCTTGTGACTTACGCTCACGATTGTGATGATGGCTCGTGACAATACTATTTTGCCTTAGTTTTGCATATTTTTGAAGCTCTTACTTCAATCAAATGACTTGAATTATATATTACTTAAGTAGAGCTTGACATGACCTAATTGACACTTAATAAACAATATTAGTTCAATTAAATTATTTGTCAAAGATTAAAATACAAAGATTGAATTAACCATTTAAGGTTAATAGGATTCATTGCCTGGAGTGAACCGGGATAAGATCCTATGCTATCTAAGTTTGTTCTTGATGAATAAGTTCCTTGCCAGGACAAACATAACACAATCGGAAAGAGTTTCGGTGCTGGAAAGGTGTTTCTAGTATTTTTTATGCTCTATCAAGAATTATAACTTGAGATGAAGTCATATGATAAAGCTATTAGAGTTTGACTAAACCTTGACTCTAAGCTATATTGGGATCTTCTAATGAAGGGATTTTAGTGTACAGTAATTATGACCAAAGGGTTCATGTGAATTAATACATGCATCCATTTCTAATTGGGTAGTTGTGATATCAATGGTAGGGGTCACTCACAACTTATAAGAACTAAATGTGTATAATTGGGATTTTCACATTTAGACTTGAAAGGAGTTTCAAATAATATTAAATGTTGATATTATCTTCTCATTGCCTATTAAACATGAACCTAGTAAGTCACACCTAAAAGAGCTTTACCAAATCACCATCAATATTAATCTAATTATTGATTAAAGAGTTTAATCAATTAATTAAGATTAATGGAATTGGATTTATGCTTTAAGCAATGATTCTAGCATATCATGAAATCTAATTCTGCCGAGGGTTTGATTATTAATTTATGCTTAGTTAATATGAGATATTAATTAGAGTATTAAATTAATAATTTATGCTGTTTTTTATTGGACTTGGATTAAGGGCCCAAGTTATTTGGGCCCAGGCCAAAAAGAGTTTTGGACCAAAGATTAATCCAAGATGTAAAGAAAGCCCATGAACCTAATCTGAACCCATTTGTCAAATGGATTGGGCTTGGGCCAAGTGTTGGCCCAATTACCAGTCCAAATCCATGTGAACATGACATGGTCAAAACTGGTCATGTTAGGCAAGCATTATCCTTTATGTGCATAATGTTGACTGTGGGCACGATAAGTATTAAGCTTGGCTTATTAGGCTTGTCATGTTAGGCACATATTATCTCTTATGTGTATAAATTTGACTAAGGTAAAGATAAGGATTAGGTGACATGATTAAGTGTTGAGAATGTATGTAGACATATACATGAGATGTATTAGTTCTCTACATAATTCTTAGTGCACTAGATAAGTATACAAGTTGTATACTTATCATGATGAGTTGTACACTCATTATGTGATAAGGTTTTGCTTTCTCCACTTATATATACATAACCTAAAATATGTTTCCAAGGTTAGAGAGAGTTGTGTGTAGAGACACACAAAAGAGAGAAACACATACACAAAATAAACCCTAAGTGTTCTTGCAAAAGATTAAAATTAGTACAAGTCTTGTGAGAGTCATTTTGAGAGGTTACATGCGTCTAATCCAATCTAAGCAAGAAGGTGTTTTGTTGGAGCTTTGGTATTTCAAGCTAGAGGCCTAACACTTAGGAGGCTAGAGCATTTGATTCAAGAAGTGTTTCCAACTACATCAAAGCTTGTAGATAACTATTATGGTCTACATCAAACTTAGGAGTTTGTAAGTATTCCTAAACTTATAATTCCTAGGTTTATGTTTGTATGTGTTGTCCACCATTTAGCTATGTGTAAAATTCAAAATGGATCTATGGGAAGGGAAATCTTCATGTGATGAAGAGTTATGCAAGTGAAAATTTTAAAATTTCACCCTATTTAAGGCTTGTGATCACCACACATGAAAGTTGCATAACCATTCCTTACAGTAACATTCACTAATGTTAGTTAATTAACCATTTAATGTAAAAGAAATTATCATCTTTTCATGTTCTTGCAAAAGCACTTTATTTTATTTTAATTAATTAATCATTTATGTTCATTATAATGTATAATTAATTATCATCTTTTTATTTTTTTGCAAACCACTATTTATTTTATGTGCATCTTTATCATCACTAACATTTCTATATCCCTTAATTTTTTTTCTTAATCTTTTCATCTTTTATCTTCTAATTTTTTTTAGCTGCCTTCCTCAATCTTCAATGTCAGTTAACTCCTGCAAAATACAATTTCATAAATTATATTTATTTTATATCAACTATAAAAGTGCTAATTCATATCCTCTATACTTAGTAAATATTATATATATATATATATATATATTCTCTACCAATTATAATTCTTCATCATAAGTGCCATTGTACTCTAAAGCCTTTTTTCATTAACCAAAATATTCACAAGATCACTAAAAGAATATGATTTTTCATATTTCAATAGTTTCATGTAAAAAAAGGCATGTCTTATGGAGAATTCTTTTAATATTACCATAGAGAGTTACATGAAATTATTTTGTTATATTGTATAAAAAATTTGTATTTTAAATTTATTTGTAATTTAATTGTAACTGTTTATTTATTCTAGGATGAATTTGTGACAATTCCTGTTGCTTTCTAGATAAGTGTTTCTTGAAATGACTCAACAATTTAATTCTCAATTATGTTATGATAATTACACCATTTTTAAAGAAATTTTTTGATATTTATGTTAAATTGAGTTAATATGCTTAAAACAAAATCCTTAACCATGGAACTCCATTGTTCACAAAAAATTTTGTTTACAAAATTACATCATTTTACACAAATGCTTATATGTTTTCCTGTCCCACAAATTTTATTTCCTTTACTTGCCTCTTTGTCATGAAAATATGAGAAGGATTGAGATTAACTGCGTACAAGTTAAAATATCATACAAAAAATACCGTATAGAATTTCCGTTGTTGTTTAATTAGCTTATAAATAACAAAATTATTGTATTTTTTACATATAAAATATAGTCTTAGCCAATATTATAATTCAACAACCACTCAAAAGTTAGATATCTTAACAATTCCACTTTTTGGGTATTATGTACAGACAAAAGAAAACAAAAACAGGTAAATTTTAAGCTCTAGTTCATCAAATAATTTACTCACTAAAAAATTTACCTAATAAATTTATAATTTCAAGAATAAAATTAATTATCTATATGTTTCTACTTTTTTAAAAGATTAACTTCTTATTTATAAATATATTTCCATGTTTTACATTCCAACTTATGTTTTATCTATATGTTGCCTCAATTTTTCTAATAAATGAAATATTGTTTAATTGCTCTTTTAATATCTTCTTATTTTTACAAATTTGATTTCTTATTCTTTCTCATTTATAGTTTCAAATACTGCAAGTTCAATATGGATCTGAAGAATTTTGAGTTCAACAATATAATTACACTAAGTTCAAGTCAATGGAAAATGATCAAAATAGGTTGTCAACAAAAGAATATACAAGCTCTATACATATATGGGATATACCTCTACTTCTAAAAATCAAAAGATGTCAAAATGCTACAATAATCGCACAAGCTCAGAAATTTACAAAATGCTACAACAATTGCACAAACTCAGAAACTTACATGCAACATTTGCATCAACCATGATCCAACACATCTTAGATATTTCTCGATAACCAACTTTACTTTTGCAAATCATTAAACAACCTCATTCCAAAAATATCCTCCTGGAACTTAGACAAATATTTCTTAAAATGGTTCCTTATCCATTCTTCACAACAAAACATCAAAATAGATTATTGTGTCAACAAATATTAGCAACACATTAGAAAAGAAATATGAGATTCCAAGTTCATATAATTATGATTATGCAGTAATTAGTTGCATAAAATGTAAAGCAAATATAGAAGCTTTTACGATAATTGCTAAATAGTTATCTTCATGCAATTTAATATTTCATTCAAAAATATGACTAATATTATCAATTTATTGTTTTTCCTATTATTTTAAAAAATAATTAACTCCAATATATTATTATCTATAACTTTATTTTATATTTTATAATAAAATATTAATAAAATGATTATTCTTCTATGCAATGCGCGGGTCACCCACTAATTTTTAATAAAATCAAAATTTTGAAAATTTAACTTAGTAATAAAAGGAAAATGCTTATAAATATTGTTTTTACCGTATTAAATATTTATCTATTATTTAATGTTAACACAATAAATTTTCCTTGAAAATGTATCTTTAATATATTTATTGAATGATATATTGATCTCGTTCAAAAAATTAAAATTTTATATTTTTCATAATAATTATTAAAATATTTAAATAAAAGATATTTATTAAAACAATAAATAATTTTTATAATAATTTTTAGAATTATAATAATATTTTAGTAAAATAAATAATTTTGAAAATATTTTTGTATTAGATAACTTTTAGTTTTACTTTTTAATACGTAAAAAATAATTATAAAAATATTTCAATTGATAAATGATATTAATTTTTATTCTAATTTTATAGTGAATCAATCAATTCATTAAAATTTTTATCATAATTCTTATTTTTTCATTTTTATTCTTAATTCAATTCTAATTTTGTAGTATAAACCAAGGGAATCTAACTTTACATGGTCAAAATCAATTCCCCTCCTATCATCACTGAGTATATATGGATTTGAACCCCCAACTATGGACTTGGAAAATATAACAACTGTATCCTTCAAATATATATATATATATAACAACTGTAAAGTCAGGCCATCAATTTGATGTAAGGTCAAGCATTCACATTGATTATTCTAATAATTCTCTAATGCCTTTCCAACTTTTTTTAAAGTCTACAAACACATTATATTTTTCGCCTCCTCCTCATTTTCTTTGTCTTCGTCTTCTTCAATATATATATTAAATAATCTTCGTCTTCTTCTTAAAAACAATAAATACATTTACAAAATTTATTAGCAAGCACATAAATATTTTTTTTAGAAAGGATCATATAAATAAATTTTTTAAAATTTATATATTGTATATAAATTGATAACTTATTAATTTACTTACTCATTATTTGTTGGCACCAAAATTATTAATTTATTATGATTTTTATATTTCGAAAGAACCATTAATCAATTGCTCAATTTAGAGATATTTTTAAAAGTCCTATTGATATTAAAAAAAATCAAACCGGTCAGAAATTTTAGTATAAATAACCATGTAATTTTAAGAATTTTTTAAAAGTTGGGTTCAAATTATAAAAAATGACAAATGTAATTTAATTTTTTTATATCAATATATCATTATAAATTTAGTAATTTAGAAAGAGTAAATTTGATATATTATAGTTCTTATGTAAGTATTTTTCCTAAATATGTATTTGTACCAACATTTTTAAGCATTAACTAAATTAGAATAATCCTAAAAAAACTAAAATATAATGTTTTATGAGAATTAATTCGTGGAAATAAAATTATAATTTTTTAATTTTTTTAAAAACAGGATGTTTTTCTTAAAAAAAAAAAGAAAGTCCTAATTTTTTTTTTATATCAATATATGTCTTTTTAAAATATCATTCCATAAACAGTAGCAAATTTTCTAAAGTTTTATAAAAAAAAAAAAGAATCACAGTACCCACTCAAAACGGCTATTTATTTAGCTAGTATTCTATATCATATCGCATCATAGTACCCACTGAAAACAACCTTTCAAATCCAGAGCCTTAACTTTTCCTCCTCCATACCAATATCAACTAGTACTAAACCACCTACCCACCTTTAATAGAAAATCTCAAACTGTAAAATGGGGCTTTCTTGCAGTTGCAGTAGCCTTCTTCATGCTATTATTATTCATCTCTTGTTGGTGCTGTTGTTGCCTGCAGCCTTTGCCATCAGCAACACCAATAATGAGACTGATAGACTTGCGTTGCTGGAATTCAAGGCCAAGATAACTGATGATCCTCTTGGTGTCATGACTTCATGGAATAACTCTCTCCATTTCTGCCAGTGGTATGGCGTTACATGTGGGCGGAGGCACCAGAGGGTGATGGTGTTAGAGCTAACATCGCTCAAACTTTCAGGTTCTGTATCACCACATGTTGGCAATCTCAGCTTTTTAAGAGGTTTGTGGCTTGAAAATAACAGCTTCACCCATGAAATTCCTCCTCAGATAACTCATTTGCGTAGACTGCAAATCTTGTCTCTTTACAACAATTCAATTGGTGGCC
>CATIWM010009826.1:0-12956 GCA_949671775.1 Mallotus repandus | reverse complement strand
CAAAGACTAAACCAAGATACATGATTAAAGAATAACAAGAGAAAATCAAATACAACATAGAAAGAGAAAAGCAAAGATTGAATGAACAAAACCCTCTTCTATGTCTTCTAAAGCTTGCTTGATGTAGAACTTCTCTTCCTTCTTGGCTATGTCTTCTTCAAAGTTGTCAAAACTAGAACTTTTACAATTATTTCTAAAACTAAGATCAAGGAAACTAATAATTGTTCATATATATCTATAACAAAGCCAAACATATGTATTTATAGGTTTCTTAGGGCTGCAATTTGTGTCCCTTTCAAAAGGATGCGAAAATGAAAGGATGCATTGAAGAGGCATGTTGGTGCTGAGTCGTCACTACTGTACCGAGTCATCACTGGAAGTGTCTGTCACGAGTCATTCCTTTGGTGATGACTCGGCACTAAATCCTTATGTCACGAGTCGTTCCTTTAGTGATGACTCGTGACTCTTCACTAAAACTCCAACTTGACTTCACATGCTCCACACTTCATTCTACATAATTCTAAGTCCTTCCTATCCACAATTTGAGCCTAAGAACATATATAAAACACACAAAACCAACATAAGAATAAAAAGAAATAAAAATAACATTTGTATCATTAAATAAACATCATAACGTAACAAAATTAAAATAAATCAAACTTTAACTACCCTAAAGAACTATGCATATTTGCATTATATCAGTTAGTTACACCTTAACACTGGAGTGAGTGTTACTGGCATTACAATGTCGAAGAGGGTGATAATTGCATTTGCATCTCATGTGCTTGATTACATTAATTGCAAATCATGTGTTTAATTGCATATCACTATCATGCACTTGCCTTATCTTGCTTGAATCTCAAAATTGGATTCATGTGTGAATCCTAAACTACATTCTTGCATGAATCTTGGATTGCATCACTATCATCTTGCATGAATCCTAAATTTGCATTCATTATGTGTTAATCCAGAAATTGCATTATATACTTTGCATAAACACCATACATCTTACATAGCACCTTAAAGATTATACTAGCGCAAGCAATGATGAGCCAAATGTTCAAAGACTACACATCACTCCATCAGTTAAGTACCCTGCCTTAAACTCTAATTTTTGCAAATTTACATTTGCGCCATGCATATTGACATAGCACTAGAGTGCTATATAAGATTAGCACTGAAGCTAATACTTTTTTGGAAAAGAAAGAAATCTGGGACTTGTTGGGATAACCATTTGGAAAGTTTGATTTTAAGGTAAAATATACTGCTCCTCCTTTAGCTGCCTTTAAGAGGGAAGACATTATACCCTATGGATGGGGAGACGAATTTGATAAAGAAGATGAGGTCATCACCATCCCACTACAAGATGCACCACACGTGATGGGAATCAATATATGGTATGACTCTAATGAAGAACCATCAGTTCATCATGTGACCAGAAGTGTAAGAGTGTATCAGCCTGCCAAGAAAGAGATGGTAAAAGGAAAGGAAGTTGCCATAAAGGAGAATAAACCCATCGCTCAAGTATAAGAAGATTCAGTCTTAAAGTAGCTCAAAAAAATGCAAGCTCGAGTCAGTATTTGGGATCTTTTGATAACATCGAAGAAACACTAGAATGCTCTGGCATGCACTTTGAATAATACAAAGGTCTCTTCAAACACTGGATATGATAACTTCACTTCTTTCAAAACCCAATAGTGTTGTTTCCTACTCTGATAATGATCTTTCACTATAAAGGAAAGCTTATATCAGGCCTCTATTCATCCAAGTGGTCATGAGCGCTAATAAGACATCATGCATCATGGTTGATGATGGATCGACCATTAATGTCTGCCCACTCGAGCTACTCCACAAGTTCAGGATACCGGTTGAAGAGCTTGAAGCATCCAACTTGATAATCAGGGCTTATGATGACTCTAAGAAGTAAGTAATTGGAACCTTGAAGGTGACTGTCATTATAGGAGAGATTGAGTCTGTTGTGGAATTTACAGTGCTAGATATCTCACCTACATTCGCCCTGCTACTAGGAAGGCCTTGGTTCGATCCATTGGAAGGAGTACCATCCACCTTGCATTAGAAAATCAAGGTCCCATTTGATGAAAAGGTAGCCACTATCGAAGCTCAGACAAACATCCTGGTCGCATGCATGAATGTAACCCCTTCAGCCTTTTAAGTATCGGTGATCAATGAAGACTGGGTCAGTCAAAAGGTGACAACCATGATGAAGAAGATGAGTTATGAACCGAGAACTGAGCTCAGAAAGAAGAAGAATAGGACCTCAAAACTATCAGACTTTAAGGGATAGAATAGTAAGCAAGGACTAGGGTATGATCCAACTATAGACAAGGGAAAGAAGACTACCTTCATCTTCGAAGGCCTTTCCAAGTATCAAGGTCAGCTTGAGGAATGGGAATGTAATAGGATCAAGAAACTGGGTTTTTAAGATCTTCACTGATGTGATTAGCAGTATGGGGAAAGGACAAAATCAAAATGAAGAAGAAGGAATCATCTCTATTGCTAAGATTGAACAGGTTCTGCAAAGTATGAGATTGGAAACTGAAGCTCCCTGCTATGCCAACATTGTAGCTCTTATTGAATCTAGCATACAGGATGTTTTATTTGGTGATGCACCTATCTCTGATGATATATGTATTGCTAATTTGTTTAAATCCTTTGATGTACTAAACTCTAAGTATAATGCAATGAAATCTAATTTTGCTTACTTGTGTGATGTGTTTTATTATAATGATGAGCATTTCATTGAACCTTATATGAGCATATTTGATATTCATTCCATTAACACTAAACCATTTAACATGTGCACAAATGAAGATCCTTGCATATTGCATATTTTAAAAGATGTTACCCCTGAGAAAAGGAGAGAATGAGAAAAAATATTAACAAAATACACGAAAGTATTCGCTTTGTTGCCTGGCATTGACAGGGACATCGCTCAACATTACATCCCAACTAAAGAGGGATACAAGCCTATGAAACAGAAATTGCGAAGGTTGAAGCTAGAATGGAAATAGTTAGTAAAAGAAGATATAGAGAAGTAGACCAAGGCTAAGTTCCTAAAATTTGTGGACTATCCAGAATGGTTGGCTAATGTGGTCTCAGTGCCTATAAAGGATGGGAAAGTAAGGATTTGTATAGACTACAAAGATCTTAATAAAGTATGCCCGAAAGACGATTTCCCTTTACCCCGCATAGATGTTCTAATTGACAATGTTGCCGTATGTGCTATGTACTCCTTTATGGATGGGTTTTTTGGATACGACTAGATTCTTATAGCAATCATCGATAAAGCCAAGACCACCTTCATCACCGAATAAGGAAGTACTATTACAGAGTAATGCCTTTCAGTTTAAAGAACACAAGTGCAAACTATTAAAGGATGGCTATAGCAATGTTCCATGACATGATACACAAAGAGGTAAAAGTCTATATTGATGACATGATGGTCAATTTGAAGACTCGGGAAGAACATCCAGCCGCATTAGAAAAATTCCTATAAAGACTAGACAAGTATAATTTGACACTGAACCCCAAGAAGTGTGTATTCGGTGTAACTTCAGGAAAGATATTGGGGCACATAGTTAGTCAGAGAGGAATTAAAGTTAATCTAGATAAGGTAAAAGCGAACCAAGAAATGCCGACACTAAAGACTGAGAAAGAGATCCATGGATTCCTGAGGAAGCTGTAGTTCATCAGTAGGTTTATAGCCAGATTGACCGAGGTATGTGAACCGATATTTAAGCTGCTTAGGAAAGATCAGCATGTGGTTTGCATCAAATGGTTTAGAATAAACAATGTCAGAATGCCTTTAATAGAATTAAGGACTATCTCATTAATCCACCAATTCTAAGACCCCCAGAAATAGGAAAGCCCCTAATCCTGTACCTGGCAATTGAAGAGAGTGCAATAGGAACTATGCTAGCTCAGGAAGGAGAAGCACGAGCTAAACACACTATTTACTACTTGAGCAAGAAGATGTTGCCTTATAAGAAGAAGTATAGTCAAGTTGAGTAGACATGTTTGGCAATGGTCTGGCCCATAAGAAAGTTGAGGTACTACTTTCGGTCTTATAAAATCCAAGCAATCTCGAAGTTAGATCTAATGAAACACATGTTTAAAGCACCTTCACTAGTTAGGAAGCTAGCTAAGTGGTTGGTGTTACTGACAGAATTTGATGTTAAGTATCTGACTAAGAAGATAGTTAAAGGAAGAGTAGTAGCTGAGTTTCTAGCACTAAACTCTACTTCGAATGATCAAAAGATAGAACTTGAATTCCCAGATGAACTTACCGCAACAATTAAAGTCCAAGGATGGTGCATGTACTTTGACGGAGTAGTAAACCAGTTCAGAGCAGGAATATGAGTAATTCTGCTAACTCTGGAGAATAAAGTAATTCCCATAGCAATGAAGTTTGTGTTTTAGGTTATGAATAACAAAGCAGAATATAAAGCATGTGTGATGGGAATGGAAGCACTAATGACCCTAAAAGTTAGATAAGTGGATATATTGGGTGATTCAATGCTTGTAATCAATTAGGCTACCAATGAATAAGATCTGAAAGAGTCGCACTTGAAACCGTATCTAGAGCATTTACAGCTGTTGGGATAATCATTTCAGAAATGCAGATTTATCCACTTACCAAGAAACCACAATGCAGATGCCTTAGCATCATTATCAGTTTTGGATGGACCAGAAAACCATGCCTATAAAGCCTTTAGTGTTATCGAAGTCAAATCCGTGTATGAATGGAACAATGCTAGCCAAGAAGATAATGACTCAATGGTTCTTCTATATGACAATGGTTGATGATTGTGATAAATTCACCAAGAGATGTCATAAGTGTCAGATTTATGGGGATGTCAACCATTGTCCTTACTCAGAATTACGCACCATCTCCTCTCCTTAGCCATTTTTAGTTTGGGGACTCGACATCATAGGAGAGATTCATCCTACAGCCTCTAATGGACACAGATATATCTTGGTCACAATTGATTACTTCATAAAGTGGGTAGAAGTCGAATCTAATAGCAAACTGGGGGTAAAGCAGGCAACTAAGTTCTTAGAGAAGAATCTATTATGTAGGTATGGAATTCCTCACAATTTTATCTCAAACAATGGGGTACAGTTTTAAGGAGAAGTATGGGTAGTGCTTGTGAGGTATAAGGTAAAGTACTACAAGTCATCACCTTATAGACTGCAGGCTAATGGAGCAGTAGAAGCATCAAATAACAATATCAAGAAGATCCTCTCAAAAATGATTGAAACTCACCGTGATTGGGCTAATAAGCTGCCATTCGCTTTTTGGGGATATCGCACTACAGTGAGAACATCCACGGGGGCAACTCATTTCTCATTGGTATACGAAATAGAAGCTATGCTTCCAATTGAAGTAGAATTAAAATCCCTCAGAGTCATAGTCAAAACATACTTACTTGAGGTGAAGTGGGTAGAATAAAGTCTAGCGCAGTTGGATCTGATAGACAACAAAAGGTTGAAAGCACTTTATCACACTCAGTTTTATCAAAGAAGAATCGCCAGAGCTTTCGACAAGAGAGTGAGATAGTATGACATCAATATTGGAGACTAGGTATTGAGGCAAGCTAAACAAAATCTACCATATCCAAAAAGGAAGTTTCGACCTAATTGGAAAGGGGCCTTACTTGGTTAAAATCATTTTTTCGAAAGGCGTAGTCAAGCTAATGGATGTTGACGAGAATAATTTTTTTGAATGGATCAATGTCAATCATGTCAAGAGATACTATTTGTGAAAAATAAGATAAAAGAGAAAAATAAAAAAATGAGAGGCAAAATACTTAATTAGAAAACCTGAGAGGGCTAATTAAGGATAGGGGTACTGTCATTTTAAAATATTTTATGTGCAATTATGCTTATGATAAATGTTATTTATTACAAATGGAAAATATTGTCAAGAATTGCACATATTAAGAAGTAAATGTCTGAATCAGTATCTATCACATACAAAGGCAAAATTTGCATCTTAAAGTTCATATCTTTTTATGATGTAATTACATTAATTTATGTTATAAACTTTTTTCATTTCATTGCATTCATTATAGTGGCATGACAAGCAAACGAAAAAGAAAAAAAAAAGCACAATAAAAATCAAAAAGCACCAAAAGCCTTATAAATGATTAATCAATCAACTACATCTCAAAAAAGTCCAAAATTTTCTGTCAGTATAAGTTAGAGAGCAAAAAGGGAAGGGGAAATCAAGTCTCAGCCCCACCCTTATCATTATCATCGTCGTCGTCGTCATCGCCGACATCTGGAGGTCCTCTCCTGCTAGGTCTAGCATTACGCACCCTTAACTCCTCCAACTCGGCCCGCAGTCTCTAAATCTCACTCTAGTAGTAGGCACCCTCCTATTGACGAATCGACTCCTGATGATGAATAGTCTCATCTCACTCATGTAATAGCCTCACATGCACGAGCTGCATTATCATAATATACATGCATTAGCACATATGCATTCATAACATACACATACATATCATTGCATAATTGGAACAAGGAAACAAGCCAAAGTGTAAGAGACCTACATGAGCCTCTATAGAGTAATGGACGTAGTGACTCATCAAGCCTGAAGTGTACTGGTACCAGTACATGGCTATCTCTCGAGGAACCTGCAGAAAAAATAGTTAGTAAGTGGCAGGTTTGAAATATCAAAGCAATAAAGGTAGACAAGACAAGAACTCACATAGGCAGCATCCTCAAGGGTGAAGTCCATAAGCTTACTAGATGCAGGGACTACTTGAACTGTCACCTAGCCATGGAGGTTGTTCACCCGAACCACGAGGACCAGTGGTAGTACAACTACCTTGGAGATTATCTAAGCAGTCCCAATGGAGGCATCAATAGTAGCTCTTGCACCACCTGAAGTCTCGGTGGCACTCCTAATGCGAAACCTTTTCAAGCGAGATTGTCAGACATAGGCATGAGTGGTCAGAAAGGGAAATAGTCAGTACGAGCACAAACACAAAGAAAAGGAAATAACATATACCTAAAGGGTAGAAGAAGAGGAAACACCCACAAGTGAAGCAGGCAGAGCAAGTATGAAACCCCTCACAGCACCATCGATCAAGCGAAGGATAAGACTCTCTAGGTATGAGAGACCTTATGGCTCTAGATATAGCAGATGATCAGTCTTGAATAGTGCCTCCTCTAGAGCAGGGCCTGCTAAGTCCTTTCCCCAGAACATATCAAGAGGAAGAGGACGAGGAATGCTGTAAGAAGTAGGCCCTCTATACCAGTCCACTACACACTCATTAAGGTACCAGGCGCGGTCAACAGGGGTCACAAATAACATCTACCTACCAGTGATCTTAACGGCCCAGCCATCACCACTGAGAAGGTCGTAAGATAGTGCTCCTATCACTATTAAAGATGTATCTGCAATAAAAAATAGCTATCAGAAACAAAACTTAAAACTTTAGAATAAGAAAAGAAGAAAGAGATGGCTAACTTGGTTAAACATCAACTCTGTGAGGGTAGCATGGGTCACCTCCAAAGACTACACAGAGCCCTTCTAACCCTGAGTAGTCTAGATAGGGAAATGAGGAAACCCCTCCCGTATCCCGGGTACGATGGGAGGAGCAAGGATATGGAACTCGAAGGCCCAAATCTACAGAAGAGAACATGTCAAGAATAGTATACTCAAAAAAAAAGGAAAAAGAATGGCAAAGTGTCTTAAAGGTTTACATCAACCACAATGGTATGCCGCAGATCCGAGAGCTATCCCTACATGTGTCATCTAAGCCATAGAGGGGATAACCATAGGCGGCAGACCCCCAGCCATAATCCTACATCGCATCGAGATCTCATAGTAATGGAAGCAACCAGGAGCCACCAGTGTTGTTTGCGTTGGGGAACACCATGGTACTCATTAAATAGAAGATGAAGCACCAGGCATGTCTCTCGATACCATCAGCACCACCTCCAGCAATATCATCGTAGGCCTGCCAAAGCTAGTCATATGAAATCAGGCTACCCCAGCCAACTCTAAATTGGGGGCCAGAGCCTAGCAGATCATGACACAGCCTCGTAGGGTCCTCCGAGATGTCGAAAGGGATTCGCTGGCCAGCAAGTGAGAACCCCATAATAGTAGTAAAGTTAAGGGGCATGATCATTATCTCCTCGAACTGGAAGTGGAAGGTGGTATGTGTGCAATCCGATCACCTCTCGAACAAGGCAGTCATAGCCACCTGCCGACTCTTTAGAGACTCTGGTCCCTCCAATAGACCGTCCAAAATGCTATTGAAGCCGAGACCATACACCCGGTCTTGTACCTTCATAGGCAGCTTTCGGTAGAGCTTTTTAGCTTCGGTGATGCTTCTGAGTAGAACCAAGTGGGTCACAGGGCTCTAAAAGGGAAGTCAGCAAAACACAAATTCTGACTCAGAATTTCTTTTACTTAAATATGATAATAAGCATTAATTACTATTTACTTATTATTTTTAGGTAATCAGTGTCACACAATTAGGACAGGGGAACAACATGGCAAACAAATCCTAGCATGCAGCCTAAGGGAAGCAAAATCCTAGCAAAGTACATCTCTAAGTGTTAATGAACACGCAAGGAAGCTAATCCTAACAAGGGAAGTATCATAAATGCTAGTTATTAAATAATCTAAATTAATCATAAAGTTTTCAGCACTAACTTCCTATATCCTATCATGCAAGGGAGATATAGCATTAAAGAAAGAAAGCACAAAAAAAAACCTAGTTCGAGGTACTAACCCGTTACCAGCAAAGCACCCAAATGTGCTCCTTCAAGTTCGACATGAGAGGAATCTCCTATCCCCTTGTCATTTTGTGCCTCGTACGATGAGCAAGTACCAACTTTTGATGCACAACACCACCCTCTTGATTAAATCCTAGATCAAGATCCTCTAAAGGATTCTCAAGAACGTGGATGTCCACAAAATCACCATCACCTTCGCCTCCTTGCATGGGTATTGAAGTGTAGAAAACCTAAGGTTCAAACAATCTAAGGAGAGGAGAGAGAAGATAAAGTTGAAAAATGAAGAAAATGATAAAACAAAGGCCTTTTATAAGCTCTAGCTCCGTGGTCCTGAATGGAACCACGAGCGTTGGTTCTAACCCACGCGCTTGGATCCTTGACCCACTCTTATGGGTTATTGGACCCACACGCATGGAAAGCACCCACGGAGCAGTCCAGGGCCCACCGAAGCCCCCGAGACATGCATTTTTCATGCACCAAAGCTCCCAGAAGGTCCTAAAGGCACATTGGAGGTCCGAAAATCAACCTGTGACACACTTAAAAGTTAGGAACTCATGGCAAAAACCTGAAATGCCCTCAAAAAGTGCTAAAAATTCAGAGAAGTCCTTTATATCCTTTTCCCCACCCTTTTTTCACATAAATTCATACATTCATGCACTCATATATACATTTGGATTCCAAACATAATTTTCTAGTGCTCTCGGAGGTGTGCTCACATCAAAGAAGGGGCATATGACATGGACAGACATGTCAATCTCAACAGTGGCCGTGTCACTTTGATGAAATTTTTAAAGCTTCCCGACTTTAATCAGCAGCTTTGAGCTGGAATTCTCACTTCTAATCAATCTAATACTTGATGACCTCATGAAGGATAAAAAGTCCACCAAAGGAGGAGTCACTAGGAACCGAGACGTTCAGGTAACTTACGATTGTCATGATGGACCCTAGAAGAGGTTTAAATGCAACAAAAAATAATAAAAATAAAAGAAGTCATACTCAAACTACTCCAATGCTCAAAATTGAGTAAGAGTATCCAAAGGATCCCTTGACATAATTTGCGCTGAATTTCAAAAGGTGGAAAATAGCCGAAAGGGAAAAGCCGATGCAAAAAAGCAACTACTCTAATGCTCTCTGAAAAGAGAGTAAGAGTATTCTAAGAACTCTTCAATGACATTTGTGCTAAATTTTAAAAGGTGAGGAATGCTTAAGAAGAGAAAACATTCTGCAAAATAAGTATGGTCAAGCATTCACCCCCAAATGGAGTACGTTGCGATTCTCGGTGACCTCACATAGTGAATTTTCACCTAATCATGTGGAAGGCTTGCTCTCCACTCGGTAATCAAAAATGTCCTTAGTAAAGGGATGCTGGTCAAACCTTGGAGAAATGGCGAAAACCATATCAAGGTGAGGCAGCCGCAGCCGGATTAACTCAAAGTCCCTAATATGCACCACTTACCAGTACAAGTAAACTATCGAAAGCACGAACAAGACTCTCATGCATCATAATTTTAAAATCACTACTGCATCACAACATTTTTGTTTTACACACATCATGACTTTGAAAATCACACAACACTTGCATCTGAGGATCGAGCAAGGTCGTATGGTGTGTCACGCTAGCTTGGCAAAGGTTACATAGCACCCACAAAGAATTTTACATGCACTTTGGTTTCTTTGAAACCTGACACTTGAGGCCTGTCAAGGCTATACAATGTACCCCCTCACAAAGAAATTTTACATGCACTTGGGTTTCTTAGAAACCTAGCACTTGAGGCCTATAGGGGATATACAATGTAACCCGCTTGTGGCTTGGCAAAGGTCATGGCACCCCCGCTTATGGCTTGGCAAAGGTCACAGCTCCCCCCACTTTGTAGCTTAGTAATAATTACATAGCACCCACAAGATTTTTTACACAATACTTGGGTTTCTTAGAAACCTGGCACTTAAGGTTTGTAGGGGCTATACAGTGTACCCAGCTTGTGGCTTGGCAAAAGGTCACGACACCCCTACTTTGTAGCTTGGCGAAGGTTACATAGCACCCTCATGAAATTTTTACATCTCATTTAGTTTTCAAAACTTGCTTCCCATGCATTGACAAGTTTCAGATTGATCAAACACATGTGAAGCAGGGGGCAACTATTGATACATAAATTTTGATAGTCCCCAAAAAAATCCTATCAGACAGGGGGGAAACTCCTTTGAAAGTTTTCTCAAGCATGTTTAAATCAAGAAGAAAACTGAAAGAAACCCCAAAGAAACCAAAAAATACCAAAAGAAACCAAAAAATACCGAAAGAAACCAAAATCTCAAAAAGAGCTAAGTTGGGCTCAAAAGGACCAAAAAGTAGGAGAAAATCCCATACGAACTGATCAACCCACGAGCTTGAGTTGATGCTCCACAAGTATGGGTGTAGACGGTGGGGTTTAACGTGCGCCCAAGTTTATTGCAACCGCGACACTGTTTGAGCTCAGGGCTCTAGGGAACACACTAACCATTGTCACAAAGACATGGCGTGAAGATGAGGAGTCGCCACCTAGGGTAATAACTGGGACAAATTGAAAGTGGTGGTAACTCGATTCTCTAATATAAGCTGGCACCACAACCAGGAGTTCTGGATACGGAATACCAACTTCTTTTAGTCTTGTGTTCACTTAAATTTATTTTATTAATTATTATCTTATTCCCTAATTACATGCAATTTCATTAAACCCTAATTCGAACATCCATCTAACCCTAAGGCAACCAATCAATGAAAAAGCACATAAAAAATGCATTCAAAGTATAATGTCCCTAAATATAAACCATATTTTAATTTAACTTAACTAAATCTACATATTTTAATTACAAATGAAAATGAAACTAAAAATGGGCCTACATTTTGATTAATTAGTGAACCTAAATTTATTATTTTTAATTCTGAGAGTGGGCCTAAATCTATTAAATTTTAAAAGCAAAAGAAATTAATAAGTGGGCTTAATTCTAATTATTTTAATTCTAAAGAAAGTGGGCCTAAATCTAAAAATTATGAAAGAAGCTTTATTAATGGGCTAAGTCTAAATTAATTTTATAAAAAATGGGCCTAAAATCTAAATTAACCTAATGGGCCCAAATTAATTAATTAAACCTAAATTCAATTTTAAAGAGATTAAATCCACATGTGGGCCTAGTGCCCAAAGTAAATAAAATAAAAAGCAAGCCCAAAGCAAATAAAATAATAATAAATAAAGAAACAAACATTACGTGATTTTTCCCTAACCCTAATTTCAATTACATACAACCTAGATTAATCTAAAGTCGTCATTAATTTTAATTGAATTACCAAATGAACCTAATTTACTATCCAATTGAAAATGCATGCACGTATAACTCCATTATTCCCACTATTGGGGCTATTACAATAATCTACAAAAAATAAAATTAATTACAACCCAAAATAAAATAATCATACGAAATAAATCTACAGTACAAATAAAATAACATTGGCTTCATAGATCACGTACAAAGTTAATCCATGGCATTCCATGGATCTTCATAGATCTCGTTCACCATCATGATTTAGGTTACCCATCCAGAATCATCAAACACAAAAAAAAGATTAGTAACCAATAAAAATAAAAATTAAACCAGAATCATAAATCAAGAAAAAAACAAATAAATAAAATAAGAGAAATGAGAGTTCAAGAAAAAAACAGGTATAATGGGATGCAGTATGATTAGCTCCTCAGAGGCGTATTGATTCACCGTCTAAATGAGTCTCCAGTATTGATTTCTATATCCTGGCTTTGATTATATTGGTGTTAAAACCTTTTTCACTCAACCGTCTCTAAAAAATAATCAGAACCAAAAGAAATTTTTTTTTCTTTTTATTTTTTTCTCTCTGCCTCTCTTTTCTCCTCCTGCGTCTCTCTCTTTTTTTTCTCTCCCTTTTTTTTTCTCTGCACTCTCCTCTTCGCCCTTTTATTCTCCTCCTATCACCAATCTGTTTCACGGGATAAGTGATTAGGTAGAGATAAAAGGTTACGCGGATAGGATAAACTACAGAAGAAAATGATATACATTAATTAACTTATTTATTTATATTTTTATTTATTATTAGTTTTTAATAAAAAAATTATCAATTAACTAAATTTTGGCCAATCAAATTTAAGAAAAATCAATAAAAATTGAAATAAAAAAAA
>CATIWM010009803.1:0-30524 GCA_949671775.1 Mallotus repandus | reverse complement strand
CTCAACATTTTTTTCTAATATCTTTATCTTTTTTTTCTCCTTTTTTTTTTCTCAACGTTTTTTTTATTATTAAGGTACTATCTTTATTTTATTCTCAACCTTTTTTTTGCTCATTATTTTTTTCTCTTAAGACCTTTTTTTTTTCAAATGAATAATTATAAACTAAACATCTTCAATTGTTGTTAAACCAAATAATAAATATATTCAATTGTTATAACAACAATAGATAAACAAAGTTTTCTCCTTTTATATTCTTAAATAATAAGGATAAACAAAAAGTTCTCCTTTTAGAACAAAACTGAAAACAGCAAAAATAAAAGTGAAAAAAATAAAAAATTTAAATCACAAACGAAATAAAATTGGCAAAGGGGTTATGGGATGAAATTTTCCGAATATTCAATGAGGCTATAACCTATAGCTGGAATTGCTAGCGTTAATTTTTTTTTTTTTTCAAACATAATTGCCGGTGTTAGTTGATTTTCGGATAAAATTGTTTAAGATTTATTACTTTATGCTCTAGAAAATGGAATTCTAGTTCATGCAGATATGGTCATCTTTCATTTTATTTTATTTTTTTAATTATTTTTTTAAATTACAAATCTTTATAATTCATTAACTCTAACTAATCCAATTTTATAAAAGTAGAACCATAAAAACTGTAACTTAAAATATAAATCCAATTCTATAAAGTTTTGTTGGACTTGTCTTAA
The DNA here is from genome assembly GCA_949671775.1 of Mallotus repandus. Taxonomy (NCBI): domain Eukaryota; kingdom Viridiplantae; phylum Streptophyta; class Magnoliopsida; order Malpighiales; family Euphorbiaceae; genus Mallotus; species Mallotus repandus. The sequence continues at coordinate 29,814 of CATIWM010009803.1, read as the reverse complement.
AATTCAGTAACTTAAAATTTGGACTTATCTTGTTGTATAAATTTTTTATCTATGCTGATATATAATTACAATGTTTGATATTTTATTTTATTTTTTCGATCTCTTATCACTTCCAATTGAAGATTTCGCCATCAGACTAAAATTGCACCCATAATGTTTTTTATTTTATTAATATATATATATATATATATAGGTGTCATGTAATAAAAAAAAAAATTGACGTGAGTTTTTGTTGGAGACCTCATTAATGTTGAAATTTGAATGAAAAGCTAACAATGCATACCATGAAATAACACAAACTTTAAACTTGCTTCTTTATTACACTGATAGATAGGAAGCAAGGCTCGTAACAGTTTAAGCAACATCAATCACTCACACCATAGGTAAACAACAGTACAAACTCTGTAATGGTAATAAAACAAGCACACCACACATATAACATCTTAGATAGTGCATATATAGGTAGAAGCTCCCAAAACAGAAACTCAGAAGAAGCTGCTCAAAGTTGAGCCACATGATGCCATGAACATTGCAAAGAGGACAAGCTGAAGAGTCATGTTGATGTTAAGGCCATTGGAAGAGCTCGCAGAAGTTTCTGGAGTTGCTTTAGAGTCTCCTGCACAGCGCATAAAAATTATAAACTGTTGCACTTCATTTTAGCAAGGACCCTAATTCTTATAATATGCAAATGTCATGTACATGCAAGACGACGAGTAGCCGTTGATGAGGATCAGTTGGAGTGTTTGAAGAACCTACCCTGCAAACCTCCAGGAGAATCAGCAGCAGCAGATATAGGTCCATTGGCAGCTGCACAAATATTTTTTTTAGAAAAAAAAAAAATCATAGTCCAAACCATAATACAATTCAGTGAAAATTAAAGCACTTTTAGGGTAATAATTTTATAAGTTCAAAACTTCATGAGCCAATGAAAAAGATTTTAGAATTACCATTGCACTTGCTAACAGGAGGAGTTTGCACATTGCACGCACCAGGAAGTGCTAGAGCAAGTGTCTGGTTGACTGTAACCCCCAGTGATGCAGCACCACCATTTAGTACTGTGCAAAGGCATTGTGGCTGTGATCGGACAACACTAGCCAACTGCGAGCAGCATGAAGAGGATGGAGTTGATGAGCTTCCAGTAACGTAGTTTAGGCAAGGAGCCAGGCCAATGAGCACATTAGTGCAACCCGATTGAGCCATGGCTATGTCCATCAACATGGCCACAAGGAGAATAACCAGAGCAACGTTGATTCCCCTTGAGGCCATGTTGGTTCGTAAAGTTGATTCTTGGAAGAGCTACTGATGAAGGGTCAGATAAATGCAGGAATGAGTTGTAAACTTGTACTTGATTTGGGGTGAGTTTAATGAGAAGAGGGGACTAATTTATAAGGTGAAGTGTTTTGATTACTTTATTTGTATAGTGAGAGAGCTCTTCATGTGAAGCCTTGGTGAACTAGAACAGACAATATGAGGTAAGATTTGCAATTATTTTATAAACTAATTACTTGTCATTTTCACTATGTCATGAGCTTTGATTAATTTGTATCATTTTGCTAAGTGTGCTACTTGAAAATGTTTATATGCGCAGCAAGTGGAAGCCGCCTTTTATATGATAAATGGAGGGCAGTCACCTAACAGCTAAATTCATCACATCATTTGATATGGAATTTTAATTTCAATAAAAGAGGTTTCTGATATAGCTGTCAAAAATCAATTAAGATATGCATATATGATGCCAAAACTATGGACATACGGACTAATTCATTTCTCCATAGGAGTTTAAGGGCACACTCATATAGTCCAATGTATTTAGGAAGGAAAAAAATAGATGTTGCTACTACAAGTATTGACATTTATATTTTTAGCCCTTCTCTTTTTATATATTTACATTATAATAAAAATATTTTAAAAATTAAAAAACTTGCAAGCTATAGGTATTTAAGTCTTTACACGAAGGATTCATCCTAATGCACTTTAAGTTTTAAATTTCAAATAAAAAAATTATTTTAAAAAATTAAAATTTCAAAAAAAAAGTAAATTTGAAATAATATTAGCGTAATATTAGAATTACCTTCAAAAATTTCTGTCCTCTAGTGGATAAGTGACTTCGCAAGTTGTAACGTCTATCAGTATCCATTTAGGAATTATTTCTTGAGAGACTATGGAGTGTTGCACTTTTTTTTTTGGCACCATGTGATGTGATTAGGTGCTTTTATAAAGTGTTATAATTTTTTTTTTAACAAATGAAGAGGGAGAGTAAGGGATTCGAACCCTCCTAAAAGATATTAAAATTTTCTATCACTAAATTAGAGGACGACATCCTACAATTCTTAACTATTAGTAGAATATATATATATTATTACAGTAAATTACTATAATATGTTTTTTTTTTTTAATTTTTGTGGAATTTTTATTAATTTAATTCCTCAAAATTCATGTGCAGTTTTTTAAAAATTAAATTCTTATAAGACGAGACACCCTGCAACTTCAACTGCACCTTGGAGTAAGTAGCTAGTGGTTATGGTTTCACACAACATACATATAGACTAACATAGGCCCTTTGATTGGACAGACACGATGAAGGGGAAGTTGAAACATCAATTAATTATAAATTATATGACCATTACTGATATGGGTATCTGTTCTTTAATCTTTCTTCTTGCGGAATGGCTTAAACCACTTAAAAATTGAGGATTCATGAACAACATACGGCAACAGATAATGTAACAGATCAAGAAACTTGCAGATTGCGTTAATGATCCTAATAGAGCAAATAGGGAAAATTGAGTTTGACCTTAAAACAAGACCTATCTCTCATAAGAAAAATAAAGGGCTAATCAAGGGCGATGAGGTGAGTCGAAATTCCAAGTCAAAACCCAAAACAGGGTCCAGAAGATAAACCAGGTGGCTCACCCATAATCTTACATTGAACTGAGTTAGTTAAGGTAGTTGAGCTTCAAAACCAATAAATCTGCCTCTGTTACCCTCCACTTCCGTACGTAAACTCCATCTATAAATTCACACATCTCTTTTCCTACCAAGCACGCCAAACTTCAATAACCAATCATCTCTAAATTTTCTCTTGTAACACCACAACTTCCTTCATCTAATTATTATTATTCTCTTAAAGCCCTCATGGCTTTTTCAAGAACAATTCCATTTCTTGCAGTAGCTTTTATATTGTTGGTTTTTCCTGCTCATGCCCAGATCAGTACCCCATGCACACCTGCATTGCTTTCTGTCTTCACACCTTGCATGAGTTATCTTACAAATAGCACTGCAAATGGTACTTCTCCAACTGCAGATTGCTGCAATTCACTTAAAAACCTGACAAGTAATAGCATGGACTGTTTGTGCCTTGTTGTAGCTGGAAGTGTTCCATTCCAGATACCAATCAATAGAAGCTTAGCCATTTCTCTCCCTCGTGCCTGCAACATGCCAGGCGTCCCAGTTCAATGCAAAGGTAAGAACTAAAAAATCAAGAATAATTGAATCAACAAAAAAATATACATTTACGTTCTTGAAATACTGATTCAAATCTTTCTTGTGCTGCAGCCTCTGGCTCCCCAGTTCCTGCTCCAGGTATAGTTCTTTGAATATCTTTGAGCCTATGTTTTACAATCTTCTACAGCACCCTCAAAGGTGGATAGTGTAAGCTTATAAGCCATGTTCAATCTGCAGGTCCTGCTGCACTTGTACCGTCTCCATCTCCTACAAATTCTCCATCAGCTAGTCCTAAAGGTAAGTTTCAATTGTACATTTTTCATGTCTGTTTATTTCATCTTCAGGGCACAAAATATGAAGGTTTTAACGCAAAGATTAGCAATAGTATTAATAATTGCAATCATTGAGCAGCTTCGGTTGTCCCTGAGCCAACTCCATCAACTAGTCCACCAGAATCCAGCACAACACCAGCCCTGACTCCACCATCAACAACAGAGGGAGCTGGTTCACCAGCATCAACTACCGGAAGTCGCCCAGTTTTGACTCCTCCATCAGCTGCTGTGCCCTCTTACAGCCTTTCACCTTCAGTTCTCCTATTTGCATTAGTATTTGTAGTTTTAAAATATTACTAGATTTTTATATGTAGCTTTTCATTAGAAATATTCTTTTGGGTGTGTAATTATTTATTTGGGATTGTTACTGTCATGATTGTGAGCCCTATTGGGAAATTTTCTATTATTGAATAATCTTTATTTAATTTTTGTGTACTACTGTACATAACCAATACTATCTTCCTTGATAGATAATTCAATAAGATAATTTGCATTTCTGGTGCTAAAAATTCAGCTGTTGATTCTGAAAAGCCTTTCTAAATTTGATTATCAATGGTTAATCATTTGTTGTACATGATGACAAATGGAACCAGAAGATTTTCCATTTCATTTCATATTCATGCAATATTCATTCCCCTGTCATCAAGTTTAGGCCTCCTAGTTCAGTAAGCAAAAGTTGAGGATGAATTATGCCTCTGCAGTTTCATGACTCCTACACATTTGTGTGACTTATCCTAATGTATCACTCTATTTCTTGCCATCATAATTTAATTTGCGAACAAAGAAAGGTAGTTAATGGTGCAACTAATTGAAGATGATGGGATACTGATAATCCAATTGCTGAAATATGGTTATTGATCACATTAAGAACAATCTAGCTGTAATTTCTTTTCTCCATTGTGTGAGTTGACAAAACTAGCAAGTGAAAGCAAAAGAAAAAAAAATGGAAAAAACCTGAGAAGGTTCAATAGGAATGATATGAGTAAGTTAGAACATGCAAACTAGTCCTACAGTTAGGACATGTATTACTAATGGTGAACATATGGTAGCTCTGCAATCATGGGTTCAAGAAAACTGTTCCCTTTCAAGTTTATATGGGTTTTCACAGTTGTGGTCAGTGTTGTAGCACATCAAACAGAAAGCCAAAGCGAAGTTTGCTCTATTCAAGGAATTGATTTGGGGTTATGTTTAAACCAAGGAAATAGCTCTTTTTCCATTGATGATAAATGCTGTAAAGTTCTGAATAAAGTTGTGAGAGCTGGGTACAATTGCTTATGCTTGCTCATAGCATCATCATTTCCCCTTTTAAGTACCCCAATATCATTGCCATTGTCAAACTGTTTCATACATGTGCCTCCATTGACACTCTGCAAAGGTATTGCTGAATCTTTAAATCATCATACATTGTTTTCTATTTACTTGCTCTTGAGTGCTATGTCAGTTTAGTTTTCTCGCTAGTGCAGTTATAGCTCCTATCCCAATTATGTTTCCACCAAATAGTACCAATCAACCCAGCCAAGATATGCCTGTATCTCCACCACATGAGATGCAATTTTCGTTGAACTCAACTGGGAAGAACAGTTCTACACAGCCGCCTTCAGGTGAAAATGCTGATGTGATTGTATCTCCTCCAAAGGAAATTCAGGTTTTTTGGAACTCATCTGGGGACAATAGCACTACAATGGCAGCACCTTGTGATGCTTCTGAATCAAATCTGTCTGAGCAGGAGAATAAGACATCAAAAGGGAGAGACAAGAGTAGGATTATGTTGCACCAGAGCTTGTTCTTGTCTTTATCTCTTCTTTTATGTATTATATTACCTGAATATCGTCTTCTTGAGTGAAGATCTAGTAATTATGTGAAATCTAGAATTTAGTTTTTTTTTTCTTATTGTTTTTTATCTTTTCGGTATGTATTATGATCTTTGATAATATCCTAATAATTAACTAAAACATTGCCACAACCACCTACAAACTGTTGGTTATGCAATTGGATTAGTCAAAATTTAATGAAAATCTAGATATGAGCAATTTAGATTTTAAAAACATTAGCATAGCCTATCACTATATGATCAAGTAAGCAATGAGCATCACCAGTGCAGTCTAAGACCAAGCTTTAAGAGGAAAAAAAAAGTTCATATCATATGAAAAAAAAAACGTCAGTAGCTTCATCTGAAATGACTAACAGAAGATTAGCAATACAACAACAATTTAATGTTGTTACATAAATTCCTCGGCCAAATATACAATTTCATTATTTTATATCACCTTACGACTTTTATTTTGTTTAATTTTATATCTTAACTTCTATTTTTCACTTATTTAACCTTTCTTGCATAAAAAAAAATGCGTGTATTTAACTCACATTAAGTTTGAATATGTGAAAAATAGAATAAATGAAATTGGTGAAAAACATATGTAGGCTAAAGAGGTGAAAAATATAAGTTAAGATATGAAATTGAGTAAAATAAAATACGAAATGTGATGTAGAATAAATGAGTAAAATTCAGGGGTGAAATTGTATACTCCGATGCTTAAATCTCTTGCTGAGTTCATGAATTGGCAATGTTTCTTCTCGGACTAATGACAAGGCAAAGCTTATATACCTGACATGAGATTACGAAACGTCCAAATGATAACAAAATCTTGATTGCCCGATAAGTTATGGTCCTTGTTAAAACCCTTCCAACCAGATGCCAGAACAAAGGAATTGCTAGCCCAAACCTTGAAGATCATCTTGCACTCCTTACCCTCAGTATCATAAGCTGACACATCAATGCCTTTATAAACATTCTCGTCACTGATTAGCAAAGGCAAGAGATGCCTTGGGCTATTTCCCAATTTATGGTATTTTTAAAAAAAAATTTTATGGTACTTTTTGAAACATTTTTTTAATTAGTGGTATTTTTGGTTGAGATAAAAGAAGAGAATAGGTTTACAGGCAATTCGCTAGTAGCACTGGTAAAATGCACAAATTGTCGGTGCTACTGGCAAAACGAATGAAATTTTTTTTAACAATTTGATGCATTTTGTCCTTAGGAATGACAAAATGCGTCAAGTTATTTTGTCTCTCCAATTTGACGTTTAACCATGATTATGTTAACTTTTATAATATTATAATTAGTAAATAATTATTTGGCTATGATTATGTTTTTTTAATAATAGTTTAGTCACTAATAATTATGTAATAATTGATGATGATGATGATAATAATAATAATAATAATATTATGTTATTTTATAAAAATTATTATTAATATTTGTGAATAATAGCAAAGGTGCAGAATATGTGGATGTAGTTAATTAAAAACTTAAAAATTTAATTATTAGTAATTAATTTATTAAAAATAGTTAAATAACTCATGTAATAAGGTGAATAAATAAAATTGAAAAACTATGAGTAATATTCATAGTAGTACATTAATATTTTATGTTGAAATTTAAAAAAAAAACTTTGTGTATTCTAAAAATTTGTTTCTATGTATTTTTTTAAATTAAGTATTAATTTTATTTACTTATTTTGTGTTATTTTGTATTCTAAACATAGCAGATGGTACAATTTTTTTATTAATATAATTATTTTTATTTAAATGTTTAAGTAAATATATACTGATGATTACTTATTGTTAATTTATAAAAATTTCATTAAAGTCATTTTGAACTAAAATTTTAATTTTACTAATAAACTATTCACTTAATTTTTTTTTAATTGTCGTTTAAAGATTATGCTCACAGATTAAGAAATATAATTATTATATGTGTAAAATATTATATTACTCTTATAATAATTCTCTCAACTAATTATTACTTTTATATATTTTCAAAAATAGTATATTTATAAATAAAAATATGATGAAAAAATAATTAAAATTTATTAATAATTAAAATTTTTAATAAATTAAAATAAAAAATTCAACCTAAAACTATAATTAAAAAGTAACGTATGAGTATCTTCTTAGTGAAATAATGAATTTTGAAAGATTTCTGGCAAGTTGATCAATTAATTTTTATTATATTTAATTATTGAAATCAACTTCAATGTTAATCAATTAATTCTTTCAAATTAAAAAAAAAAAAAAGAGAGAAGGGGAAGAAGTGGGGGCGGCATGCATCTATGCACCAGGTCCTAGGTCTCCAAAATTTTATGGCTGTTAATAAGGCAGGGAATGTGGGTCCATTTTTTAACAATTACACCTTCAACCAGCACCCTTTCGCCTATCCCACAGCAAATGCTTAAAGGCATTTTGCCTCTCAGCCTGGCGAAAGGGCTTTGGCATCTCCATCCATAAATCTCAAAATATAGTAAATTTTACTTTAAAATATATTTATTATAATAAATTTATTCCAATAATTTATTTCATTTTTAATTTTAAAAAAAATATTTTTCATATATTTTTATCAAATATTAATATTATATTATATATACATTTTACATAATAATTTATTTAATATTTATAATAGACACCCATATATTTATTTATAATAAAAATTATTATTTAAATATACTTTTTAATATAAAAAATATATAAATAAAATAAATAATATTTTATAATAATAAATAATATAAATACATTCTATTATTTTTAAAATTAAATAATATAATATATGAAGAGAACTAAAAAAAGATAACAAAATAAATGTATTAAACAGCATAAAATTACATCTTAAAATTAAAGTAGTCTATTACAAGTACTAATCACATTAATTTAATCATTAGAATTTAAATATTTTTTCCATAAATATTCAATTAATGTATTGCGAAGTGCAATATAAGTATCTTTGTCCTTAATGTGTTTGATGTAGGTGGTTATTCAACTGGACGTCCCATTGGCGTAAAAAAAAGTCAAATCGAAGAGAAGAAAGGAGGAATTGAAATAAAAAATGTATGAAAAAATAGATTTATTCTGGAAGAAAATTGACAAGTTGTTGATATGCTGAAAAAAGCTAATACCATAAAGGATAAAAAGGTGGTCTGGAATTTAAAGAAAAAAATAAGATTTTGTTTACAAATCTTAATTTTATCGAAGATCCTGAATTTTGTGCATTTATGGCTACTGAAAAAATGAGAATTATGCATAAAAGAGTTTAACAACACCAACCAATACCTCCTACATCAAATGATTTTGGTGAATTTTTAAATGATATTGGTGGATCTGACTCTTATATACCAGAATATGAAATTATATGTAATTTAATGTATGTTTTCAGGTATTATTAATTTTAATGTTTTTGTTGGGTATTTTCTTAAATCGATTGTTAAATTAATGCAAATCTATAGTTGTTAAATTTTTTCTATCCAAATTTTAATATTAGTTAAGTAATTTAATATTAATATTATTTAAGTAAAAAAATATTTAAATAAAAAATTATATTATTTAAGTAAAAAATTAATATTATTTTTAAGTGACAGTATTAATATTATTTAAATAAAAATAATTAAATCAAATTTTTATGCATTTGATAATAATATGATAAATATAATATAAATTTAAACTAAATTAAACAAAATTATTTGGACTATATTGAACAAATGATAAAAAATGGTTGTTATTGAAATTTTAAAAAATGAAAAATATATAAAGTAAAAAAGTTGGTGGCATATATGCGGCCAACTTTGGAGATTATACATTTTGCAGGTCTTTTATCATATATATGCTTTTTAGTTGGTTTGTATATTTTTAATGTGGGATTCTAATACTTCCCCTTAAGTGCAACTGAAATTTGACAGTTGACACTTGAATCCCGTATTTGTTTGAATTGAAAGGCAGTGGCAACATCGGACCGGGCCGCTAGGATTGAACATCCAAACGGACAACTGAAAATTTTTAAGAAATCGGGTCAGACCCTCTTTGATATCATAATAGAATTTTGAATATAAAATTGGGTTGAAATAAATGGAGAGCCCACTAATGAGAGAGATGAATTTTAGAGAGTTGGGCCCAACCATAAATAAAAGACTAGAACTAGTCATTTGGGTGGTTGACCTTTTATCATTTATATGTCATTTAGTTGGTTTGTATATTTTTAATGTGAGATTCTAATAGTTTGTTTTGACGCCTTAGTAGAGAGGAATTATGGGTGCAAAATGAGTAAATGGCACCTTATTGGAGATGGCCTTAAGGCTACAATCCATGCTTCTTCTCGTATTGTCTTGTCCAATGTGTTTTTTCTGTGCATGCATTTCGCCTATATCTATGGCAAAATGAATAAATTTTTTTTTTTATCTTTGGTAGCACCATTTCACCGTTCACAATAGCGACGTGCATAAATTTTTTTTCTCATTTTGCTGCTATTATTAGCAAGAAAACTTTGATCAAATTTCTCCACAAACAATTTTACCACTGATATAGGCAAAATAAATATTTTTTTACAAATTAAAAAAAAAGTACCATAAAAAAAATTTAAAAAGTATCATAAATTAAAATTTATTTTATTTTTTACTATAAATTGATAAATAACCCAGATGCCTTTGACCAAGATCAACATTAGGTGATCTTGAATCAAAACGGTACCTTTTGCAAATATAAAATGTACAATTTTGACGTGAAAGATAAAAAACTTCATGTGAGTTAATAACTCAAGTCTGGCCTAACATGCAAGCATGAGTTAGCTGAATAAGTGAGTAATAATTTAAATTGTAAAAATTTAAAAATTTATATTTTATACTTTGAAAAAATTTATATTTTATTTTATCAATATTAAAATATTGTAATTAAATTACAAAAGGCACTATAATTGACATAATTATATTTGTAAATAATCCTTTATAATATATAAAGTTTTTTTTTATCAACATTAATAGCAAATGATTGTTGTTCCCTCATCTTGACCTATTGACAAGATTAATGGAGACACATCGGTGGATCTTAGGTCGAGACCCTTCTCCCCCTCTCCTTTGATCAAAAATAACAAATGATTGTGTTTTTATTGAAATTTTTATTAAACCGACAACAACAACAAAAATTCAGATACGAGGTACAATTGAACCGGCATCATAACTAATCTTTAGAGCAAATAAAGTTCCAATTATTAGTTAATGTCAGATGTGCTGTCCTCATGAGGAATCTATCCTTTCGAAATGAACATATTAATATATAAAATTATGGAGGTTTCAGGCTGCATTATGAAACACACTATCTATTTCAACGAGGCCAGAAATATATATTTATCTTAAATTTCAATGTTATGATATTTAAGATATCAAATATATTAAATTTGAGTTAATTTCTGTTTTTTTTTTTTATAACAAACAAAACTGATTGTATAAATTTTAAAAAAATTAATAGCTAAAAATATATAAATAAATAAATTATTGTTGATGTTGATGTTGTTAAAATGAAAAATAACAACAATAATCAACTTTTAGATTTTTGTCAGGATTGGCATGTTGTACTAAAAGAAGAATTATGGTCAGTTCATACAATATCAAAAATTAAAAAAAAAAAATTGGTCGTGAATACTATACATATTTAAAATAGATATATAGATTATTGGATAAGTTTAAAACGAGCAATTTGGCAAGTGGGAAGTATACTAAATTTATAGATAACTGTTACAGCTTGTAAAGATTAATATAATAAATATGACTTTGAAGTTGTTAGACAGTAGGAGATTAGACATTTTTTTTTCAAACTTTGCTTTTGTATATATATATAATATGCAATTACAACTTAAATATATGTTATCCTCGTACATACAAACATATTAAATTAGTTATTAAGAGTGCTTCAAAAAAATTAGTTATTAAATTTTTTTTATAATTTTATAATTATATTCTACTCAAATTAAATTATTTAATTTTAAATTCATTTAAATGAAACACATTTCTATAAAATTAAAAAATTAGAATTAAGAATAAATTTTACAAGACTTTCATTTAAATTAAATACACTCATTTAGATTTATATAAAATTTATTTCAACCGAGCATATATAAAATTTTTCGAACTTTAAATATTTGCTGTTGAGGAAAAAAAAATTGTTTGGTGCGGAGATTGTGACCTTTAAATTAAGCTGGAAAACAGGATAACTGCATAGGTGCATATAAGGCATGATCATTATAATATAATATAACAATCTGACAACTATCTATATGAATTTATTCATTTATTTTTATATAATAAAAAAGGTTTATTTATTTTATAAAATAAAAGGACTGCTATTGCTTTTATATTAATCTATATAAAATATTCCCATCTAAAATATGTAGATTATAAGAGAATCATAAATTTAGAGTAAAAATATAAACTAATGAATTAAAATAATAGTGGGAACACAAACTGAGATTTTAAGCAAAATGGCTGTACCTAAATTTCCGTATATTAAAATAGCTATAAATTTGATAAGTTATTTTAGAGTTTTTTCTCTTATGGTAATAGTTGTTATATATTTATTTTATATTAAGACTATATTACATTTATTAAAAATGATTGATATAATTAATTTTTAAAATTCAATACATATAAGGGATTTTTTATAAGTATAATAAAATAAATATTATTTTAAATTAATGTTAGCAATGAGTAACTAATTATAATAACTGAAACAACTATTCGCTATCAGTTTTACATATAAACAGAGAGAAATTACACCATAATAGACCCAGTGCATATCTAAAAAAGTAAATGCACGAGGTAGGCGCAGTACATATCCAAAAGTGTAAGTGCATGTATCATAGGCTAAGAGAAGAACAGCTATGATTTGTCAAAAAAAAAAAAAAAAAAAAAAGAACAACTATGATCCTTGACTTATAGATGATTTTTGTATAGCAAAGTCAAATGTTGATCAATCAAAGTGACGTGAATAACGAAAACTTGCGGAAATATTGGAAAAGTCCAACCTTTGAACATATATATATATATATATATATATATAATGATATTAGATTAATTTTTTAAAGAATTTTAAATCTTATTTGAATGAAATTAGATTAGTAAAAATATCAAAAAAAATTAACGTAAAGAGTTTACATTTTTTAAATAAAAATAAAAATTTAAGTTTTATATGAGTAAAAAATTAGAAATAGATATTAAAAAAATTTTACTTTATTCACAAAAATCATTCAGAAATTAATTAAAGTCTTAATAATTATTAAATATCAAAAATAATTATATTAAAAAAGTAAAAAATATAATAATTCATGTATTTTTATATTTATTAAATAGTTTTTTTCAATAAAAAAATTTATTTTCTTAAAATAATAATCTTTAAATATATATAAAGAGCACTAAATAAATAGATTCCAAAAAATTACTCTATTTTATGCAATTTATTAACATTTAAATCATATAACCTCTTTATTAAAAAAAACAAATAGATCCTGCAAATTAGGGGTTTAATAATTTGCCTTTCCTGATCATCATACATTGGATGATATTACTGGTGGGGTAGACCAAAGTTTTCCTACAATTAAATATCAAACAACTTTTGTCTTATCCATTGTTTCTGTATTTGTCATGAGTCCTGACTTATTACACTTCAATCTGAGAGGGTTGAATTGACTCTTCTCCTCTATAAAGACATCATCGCAATTCATCACCTCTGCAAACTCTCCACTGCCCTTTGGTCTCCTAGAACACTACTTACAAGCTAGCTAGTGAACACACAAGTAATGGCAGGTGGAGGATTTACAGATGGAGGGCCTCTTAAAAGGGCTCATCTTTATGAGTACAAGATCACTGGTTACTTCATCTTTGCTTGTATAGTTGCAGCTCTTGGTGGATCTCTTTTTGGATATGATCTGGGTGTTTCTGGTTAGTTTATTTTCTTTTCTTTCTTTCTTTCTTTTTTCTTTTATCTTTGTTTATTTTCTTGAAAATTTTTGTCTATGAAGTTTTATTAGCTTTGTTGCTTGAAGCAGTATTATGGAAATGAAGAACTTACAAGTTTCAACACTGTTGACTTGTAGTTTAGTACTGAAAAATAATTAAACCAAAGAGAATGCAGAAAATAATGGTTTATGCTTGAGTTTATTATTAGTGCTAGTGATGTCAAAACAATGAAAAAAGGACTCTGTGTAATACCAAGTCACCTTGATAGGAAGAAAAAGAATTCTACGGCTCGGCCAATTTTTCAGCAAATCCAGTGATTATTAAAAAATTATGAACATTGTTGAATTTTAAAATATCAGGTAGATCTCAGGTGAAAGTTAACCTGCCTGCCGGTTATGAAACGACGGATAAAACAATTCAAACGGAACACAGATGAGAAAATAGATTGATAAGAAGACTCGTAGGATTCTTTAGGAATTCAATGAACATGTAATGCTATGAGAAACCTTAATTAAAAGAAAAGCAGCCAACATCTGTTTGTTTACGGGGTAAGAAGTTTGGATATTGAGCCTTGTGCACGGAAAAATAGATGCTAGGAAAGTTTAGCCTCTTTTTCGGAATCCACCCGGCTAGATCTGGATTAGTCTGGATCCTTGTGGTTACCGGAAGTAATTATACCAAATAAATAAAATGCGGTAATGCTACAAACCCTTTTCTTATTTTCCACTCTTTCTGTCTAATTTACATTCATGTTTAGGTAAGGGCAGTGCTATTGTGACTAGAAAGTAGTAATTGAGCATATGTGCTTGTTTCAGGTGGAGTAACTTCCATGGATGATTTCTTGAAGGACTTCTTCCCAAAAGTGTACAGAAGAAAGCAACTACATCTCAACGAGACAGATTACTGTAAATATGACAACCAACTCCTCACACTGTTTACTTCCTCTTTGTATTTTGCGGCTCTGGTTTCTACATTTGGAGCCTCCCATGTTACCAGAAACAAAGGCCGAAGAGCTAGCATTATTGTTGGTTCCATAAGCTTCTTTTTGGGAGCAATTCTCAATGCAGCTGCAGTGAACATTTCGATGCTCATCATAGGAAGAATTCTTCTTGGTGTCGGCATTGGATTCGGCAATCAAGTGACCACTTTTTTCCCTTTTTTTTTTGATGTATCTTACGGTTGTTATTTTCTTTGCATAATCTGCATAATACGCTGATTGTATCATATTCTTGCTGAAATGGTTCAGGCAGTCCCCTTGTATCTTTCAGAAATGGCTCCTGCTAAAATCAGAGGAGCTGTTAACCAATTGTTTCAGCTAACAACTTGCTTAGGAATCCTAATCGCGAACCTCATAAATTATGGAACTGAAAAGATCCACCCATGGGGATGGAGATTATCTCTCGGGTTAGCAACAGTTCCTGCGACTCTTATGTTTGTTGGGGGGGTTTTCTTGCCTGAAACTCCTAACAGTTTAGTAGAACAGGGAAGACTAGAAGAAGCAAGAACAATATTAGAGAAAGTTAGGGGCACAACAAAAGTTGATGCTGAGTTTGCTGATCTTATAGATGCAAGCAATGCAGCAAGAGCAATAAAACATCCATTCAAAAACCTTCTCAAGAGAAAAAATCGCCCCCAGTTGATAATAGGGGCTCTGGGAATACCTGCATTTCAACAGCTCACTGGCATGAATTCTATACTCTTTTATGCTCCTGTCATATTTCAGAGCTTGGGTTTTGGCTCTGGTGCATCTCTATATTCATCAGTCATAACCAGCGGAGCACTTGTTCTTGGTGCCCTCATTTCAATGTCTTTTGTAGACAAATTTGGCAGAAGAGCTTTCTTTCTTGAAGCCGGAACTGAAATGATTTGCTACATGGTAACTGCACTTCACCAAAAACTCCATTTCCTCAGCATTTCTTAAGGCATCCAATAGGGAAGCATACACTTACTTAAAACTGTTGAATTTTGCAGGTGGCAGTGGCCATAACATTGGCCTTAAAGTTCGGGCAAGGGGTGACACTTCCAAAAGGAATTGGCATCTTCCTTGTGATAATCATATGCTTGTTCGTCTTAGCATATGGAAGATCTTGGGGCCCTTTAGGCTGGCTGGTTCCGAGCGAAATCTTCCCATTGGAGACAAGATCAGCTGGGCAGAGTATGGTGGTGTGTGTCAACATGTTATTTACAGCTCTAATAGCACAGTGTTTCCTAGTGTCGCTTTGCCATCTTCGATACGGGATCTTCCTGGTGTTTGCTGGCTTGATCTTCATAATGAGTAGCTTCATATTCTTCCTCCTGCCAGAAACAAAGCAAGTACCAATTGAGGAGGTGTATCTTCTCTGGCAAACTCATTGGTTTTGGAAGCATATAGTGGGCAATGGAGAGCAAGTTCAACTTGAAGAAAAAACAGGAACTCATGTTTAATTACATTCTTTCCTCAAACCAACAAAGACATCGTTCTGATAGTTTTTTTTTTTTAGTGAAGCTAAAAGTACATGTTCTATAGCAACAAAATTATATTATTCCTGTCAAATTCAGCATTAAACTTGATCAAGAAAAACTTAAATTTTTCTGTTTTTCGATTAATCAATTGGCTCGAATTCGCGTTTGAGAACTTGAATGCTAGCAGTCATTTTTTCTTCCTAGCATATCTGCAGCTTCAATTTCAAATCCACCCCAAGAAATTTAAACTGAGCATCACCATAAAGCAGCAAACAATGCCATAAAACAGATACGGCGCCGTTTAGTAGTGTAGAAGGGTATCTTTGTCAAATCAGACCTACAAACCGAAGCAGTTTCCCGCCATTATAAAGACGCCTGTAACTAACTCGCGACTGACCAATCAAAACATCGAAATCCCTCTCTCCCTCTAAAAGCATGACCGGCATTTCTGCTCTGTCAATTTTCACCGCCGCCGCTGCTCTTCTCCTCACCTCCGCAGCTTCACTGTCAACGTCATCACCAACGGCTCCGCTGCCTTCATCATCGTCACCACCACCAGGCTGTACCGACGAGCTCGTGGCGATCTCTCCATGCCTCGGTTACATTTCCACGGAGCCAAACAACATGACGGAAACGCCTACTTTTAAGTGCTGCGATGCTTTAAAGAAGGCTTTCAGCTCCGGTGAAGGTAACTGCTTCTGTTACCTGATAAAGCAGCCTCTCATCTTTGGATTCCCCTTACACCAATCGCTAGTGGTTTCTTTACCTACTGTTTGTCGTTTGGAGACGGTGAACGACGGTGAATCTCTGGAATCGATTTGTTCAGGTTAGGATTTTGATTTTTGCAAGCTTTTTTCGTTTATCTCTGTGTTTAGTCAGTAATTAATTTGGGAACTTCGGAGGTATTTTCTATGGATTTGCTCTTTTAAGTGTGTTTTCTTTGTGTTTACAGGTTCACCGGCGTTGCCTCCTCTCCATAGCGTAACCGGTCCGGTGATTACAGAACCATCTAATTCTGGTAATTAGGCTCGTAAATTCGTGCATCTAAATTAATTATCTGCAGCCATTGTAGCTTTATTATGTGTGTTAAATCAACCACTTGAGTATCTATCACATGTTTGCAGGTCCAGCTGCTGTTGCGTCTCCTTCACCAAGCCTGCCAACAGTGAATGCTGAAAATTCATCTGCACCGATATATTTGGCACCGGAACCAGGAAACAGATCTCCAATAGCAGAAAACCAGACCTCACCATCGCTGCTGCCAAAGGCAACCAGCCATTCATCTGCAATGAGACACATGAGCAGATGCTACAGTTGGTATCTTCCTGAAGCACTAATAGTATCTGCAGCTTTTGTCTTCAATCACCTGCAACGTCCATGCAGAATATGAGTTCTACTTGAGTGCCTATTTGCTTTGCATTGACAAACTTGTGTCGCTGTATAGTCTCTGAAATTGAGAGTTGAGGCTAGAGTTTGAAATGGCATCTGCATTTCCCAACAAAAGTTGGAAGTTTTCTAGAGTGCATACAACAGTATTGCATTTGAACACACCTTTTTTTTTCCAGTTATTTGTAGTGTTCACAGTAGAATTACGTAACTGCTTGCTTCTAGTCAAATTGTGACAATTTCCTGGGATAAACAAACACTTCCCCTCAATTTTCTTCCATCAGAAACACATGAAGATCTTGTTTAATGAATAATAATAATAGTAGTAGTAATAATAACAAATTACTTGTAAACTGTTTCATGTACACAGATTTTGAAAATTCTACTTCCAACCATCAGACCACTCAGCTTCATCTGCAACAGGTTTTGGAATTTCTGCCTGGAAAGACTCTTGATTCCATCCAACCTCTTCATAGGACTGAGGGTGGTTTTCTCCATCATAATTGTAGTTGTCATAATCTTCCTGTGTTTGACATTCAACAACATAATCCTCTCTTTCCGGAAGACCACAACCCTGATAAGAGTCATGGTCCGCACAATACCACAAAAGCTTACTCCAGTATGTGTCCTGCAATTTGCAAACAAAATATAACTAAAATAAACAAATACAGGGCATGCAAATTGTCCTTAACCTCTTTAAAATCTGCATCGTTTGTCTAGGGCATTTAAACTTGACACATGGATTTTTTAACCCAGTAATCACACAGAGCAAAGACGGATATAATTCAATCAAATTGAGTATGATTGTTTTGTGTAATTTGAATATCTGAATGTACATTCATATCCCATGCATGAAAAGTGCAAGTTAACTAATATACAGTATCTAGAAAAGTCCTATTTGTTAAGTTACTCGGATTTCTTTCTATTTGCTTGAACTAATCTCTTATTACAGCATTCCAAAAAGATGCATTACCTTATTGATTATGTGCGGATTCCCAATAATGATAAGCAATGATATAGCACGAGTAACAGCCACATTAAACCTCCTTGGATTGCTCAAAAAGCCCAAACAATGAGCTCTGTCAAATTCATTGTGTCTGACTGTTGATCTGACAGTTGAAACAACAATAACTTTCCTTTCTTGTCCTTGAAATTGTTCAACACTACCAACTTTTATGTCAGGCATATCCAAATCGTCAAAGGCCTTCTTTAGCTTGAGAACTTGCTGCCTGTAAGGAGTAATGACCCCAATATCACCCTCATTCAGACTTCCCATATCAATCAGTTTGTTTGTGATTTCCACCACCTTGCTTGCTTCAATTCGGTTAAACCATGATGGGTTTTTTCCTTCCCTCTCATCACACCCTTGTATACCAAAGAAGAGGATAGGAAACTCCTTGCCTGGAAGCAGATTAACTGCAGACAATAACGAAGTTGTATCATCATTAGACTCTTTGCTCGCTATCAACTGCCCCTCATAGAACAGGTCCGAAGGCAAATGCAGGATATCTGGGTGACATCGGTAGTTCCTGACCAGTTTTGTTACATAATTTTCATCCCCATTGCAGTAATATTCACATTCAAAATGCCTCTCCAAGTATGATTTCCCAAGTCCAAAATTCCCAGCATCTCTCGAGTATATTACAGGACCCAACTGCATGGGGTCACCAGCAAGAACAACAACTGTATCCCTCTCGCAGAGGTTGGATATAGGGATCATACTTTCTGGTTCCGAAGCTTGGCCAGCCTCATCTAAAAATATATGAGAGAAGTGGCCTCGTTTAACACCCTCTGCATATAGATAACAAGCACTCATATAAGTCGATATGATGATCCTATAGCGTGCAAGAGCACTGAGTGGGGGACATTTGAAGAGATTCTCGTCAAAGAAACAAAAGTGAATATGATCAGGCTTGACATCTTCAAATGGTCGAGAAGTTGCATTGAGTCTGAATATTTCATTTTTTCGAATTTTAATAGCTTTCTCACAGAAAAGCTTCTCTAGCAAGTGATCTGCAGCACTATTTGAGGGTGCGCACACAAGAATCCGTGCATCCTTTCGATTTTTATAAAGCTGGAGGATTGCTTCCACTATTGTCATGGTTTTACCAGTACCAGGAGGCCCAAAAATGATATAGGGTGGAGCCCCTTTGCAGCCAAGGATCATCTCGATTGAACACAACTGCTCTTCATTAAGGTTACAAGTTATGGGCACCAGCGGTACAGTTTCAATGAGCCTATTTCCAGAGCACTCAGATGGAAATAGGAGCTCTGTATCCAAATTTTCAGCAGCATCAACAGCCTGATACTGTCTTCTCATGTTGACTCGATTATACGTGAAGTGTACATCATATAAATTTCCATCTAAATGGCCGGAGTGAAAGTGTGGGTCAAACTTCAAGTACACTTCATCAGCCTCAACACGATGAATAAAACCCTGAGAAATTCATTTTCACAAGAAAAGATTAGCTAACTAAAACAAAAACAAAACTGATTTACTCAAAAACAAATGGACATATCGCAGTGCATTGAATCATTAACTACATTTTCACAGTTGAAATCCATCCAAATTTAAATTCCTTCAAAAAAAAAAAAAAGAGTCAAAGTAGTATTTCATATATGTAAGCAAAAACCTGATATGGCTCAATTGTTTCGTCTGAATTTGCAAGCTTCACAAAGATGTAATCTCCATAGACAAGAGAAGGTCTCCGCTCAGCAAGCCCTGGGACGAAGAGGGACAGAAAATTCCCCCTCTTCCTCATCCTAACAGCCTCCATGTCGTAGGATCTCATGTCTTCCTGGACCATCAAATCACCAACTTAAAAACGATAGAAGATAAAATCCATACTACCGTAGCAAATGTTCTTTTGAGGGAAAAGTTTACCTCCATTTGTATTTCTTCCATGACCAACAAGGTTTTGAAGTAAGAAGCATAATTCTCTCTTGTTAGACCTCCTGTTACAGTATCAGGGGTTTGCTTGCTCTCAATCATTTCTCTAACTTCCATAGGAATATCATAACGAGGAAGCCTATTTTTTAATGGCCGGCCTGACTTCCTAATAGGACGTGAACCTACAACATATGTATCCACAGTAAATTTCTTCTTTCTATTAGTTCTCGAATATGGCTTTCTTGAAGCCAAGGACCTAGATATCTTATCTTCAGCCAATAGAAAAACCACTCGCTCAATTCTATCACTTCCCACATCAAAATGAACAACTGAAGTGTACAGTCCAATTTCCTTCGGTTTGCAATTTAACCAAATGGTTAATGAGTCACCTGGCTGAATCATTCTGTCCTCCAAGTTATCAGACTCTAGGAAACCCCGGCTGCTGTTCTCACCATTTGCCGATGGAGGCTCCATTAAAGAAAGTGTAAAAGAATTCTCAGGGTTGGAGGCATAAATTTTAGTCCATAGATCAACAGCTTCGTCGGTGGTGTTATTAATAGTGACAGAATCTGAAGCAGTTTCTCCAAGGGCTACAGACTGAGGTTGCCCATCTACAAAGGGGAACGGAGCAGAAATGACAACAGGACCCTCTTCAATTGGATTATAACTACACACAGATTTGTCATCTTGATAATCAATAAAACCAATTTCGCCTTTATCTCCAATGACTGAGTACTCATCACCATCCCACTTATCATCAAGCGTACCCATCACTAACCACCACAAAAAACCAAAAAAACTCCATAAAGTCAGCGAACTGTTAGCATACTCAACTGTTAGCATACTCAACACAGACACGCACACAGAGATAAACCATCAAGAGAACGTGCTTGTCTAAAGTCTTGCATTTTTACAGGTAAAATCACAAATGCAGTCTGAAGAGACTATAATTCACAATAATAACAGCCTATAAGCAAAACCCATGTAATATATAACAGCAAAAAAATCAAAACCAAAAACAAACACTTTCAAAAAAAAAAAAAACCACCAAGATTTAGACAAAACTAAAGAAACCCAAAGCATCAACAGGCGTAGAACAATCACCAGTGATCATTAGACGACTCACAAATCTTAGATGCAAGCATAAAAGGATAGAGAAGAGCACTGACCTAAGTGGAAAATTAAGAGAAAGAGCGAGAAGATTCAATTGCAAGCAGATTGCTAGAGATTAAAGAGATCATTTTTCATCGTTTAAAATAAATAAATAAATAAAGAGATCTTTTAGCAGAGATAGAACTGAGAGTAAAAAGGTTGTCTACTGTTTTTTAATTTTCTTTCAACCCCAAAGAGGAATGGTTAGAGAAAAATCGAATAGGAGGAGCGAATTAGTGACCGGAACAGTAGCGGTCTTGTTACCAAGTTATATAAGAAACAAAAAGGGCGAGACGATGGAAGATGGCTGAAGAGTTACCCAGTTGAGTTTGAAATCTTGTGCTTTTTTTTTGAAAGAGAAATCTTGTGCTTTAGTGTGTGTAAGTTAACCCATGGATTCCCAAAACAACAAAAGTTACCATCAAATTGTGCTTTTTTTTTTTTTTTTACGCGTAATACATGTATAGATTCTATATTTATTATTTTTTATCTGATTAAAATATAATTTTAAAACTCATATCAGCATATGCGACACAAAATAATGAATCAACATATGTCACATAATAAGAATATAAATTGATCAAAAATTAAAAATATAAATATAAATTAAAAAAATTGATAAATACGGAAGTGATAGATATATTATATTATTATATTATTATAAATTAGTATAATTTAGATAAATTTAAATATTAAAATAATAAAATTATAAATTAAGATATCAAAATAATAATAAATGACAAGTACCCGAGTTAAGCATGTATTATGCTTTTTTTTTTTTAACTCAAACAGCACCGGTCGTTCAACTTTTCTACTCGAGATCTCAATTCTGATTGGTGTGAGCAATTTATCACTTGACAATTATTTATCTCAATTATGATTTACAACACCCCTTTACTCTCTCTCTCTCTCTCTCTCTCTCTCACATGTACGTGCATATAAGAATTTTTTAATTTAAGAAAAAATGGTCTTCGATTAAAAAAATTATGAAGTGCAATCCAAAAAACGAAAAGACAACACATTTTTGCTGCTTGATCTCGGAATTCTTCTGTGAAAGAAAGATCTTTACTATCTGCTCAACTGTGACGACAGCTTAATCGCAGATTATGTAGCACAAATCACACCCGAATTTTTTCATCCAAGAAATTATACGTAGCAATCAGCATTAACCCAAGGGATTTTCAACTTTTAATTCTTCATTGTTTTTATACCTCCTGCTTAGAGCTTGTCATCTCAATTGCTATGACACCCTCAGGAAAGGACTTGAGGGATCTCAGTTCTGAAGTTGCAGACATTTTAAATTACTTCTCAAGATGTGACCGATATAAAGATTAAAAAAAAAAGTACAATACAAGTATTTGAAGACAGCATTCAAATTAGAGGGGAAAAACATAAAAATCAAGTCCGAAGCATAAAACTTCAGGCTGCTGGAGCATCCGTGATAGATTCACGCCAGGCATACTCCCTTGCTCCATCCTTGTCAACGATCTTGATCACAAAATTTGGCGGTGCCACAACCAACCTTGATCGGATCTCCATTATGCACTTATCAACCAAATCAATTGCTTCTTCCACTGACATGCCGCTGTGAAAGTGTCTGTCCATCATGGATAGAGAGAAGTAGGATCCGTACCCAAATGCTCCCTTTTCAACCTTGTGAAGGGTCGCAATGTAGTCAATGTAGTAGAGAGAAGGACCAGTCTCTTTGTCATAGCCAGCCAGAAGGATGTTCACGGAGTATGGGTTCTGAAAAACAAAATATTC
The DNA here is from genome assembly GCA_949671775.1 of Mallotus repandus. Classification (NCBI taxonomy): domain Eukaryota; kingdom Viridiplantae; phylum Streptophyta; class Magnoliopsida; order Malpighiales; family Euphorbiaceae; genus Mallotus; species Mallotus repandus. Next base: position 6,637 of record CATIWM010009803.1, on the reverse strand, counting down.
AATTTTGCAAGGCAAGTATTAGCAGTTGTACCAGCCATACTAATTTAGTTATCTGACATTCATATGTAAGCAAAAGTGATTAAGTGAAGTACTCAATCCAACGTTCAGCAACAATACAAATAATTACTGGAACCGACAGATGTTGCAATGAGACACCATTATTATCATGGGTTCTTTCTATTTTTGTGGTGTCCATGCATAAAACTTTTTAAACACCAATGGCTATTTCAAATATCAAGACCAAATTAACCTTAATGGAATCTCAAGATTAACTTACGAAACTAACGACAAAGAATATTGATACTTAGATGCCTAAAATCAGTAAACAAGCATCTCTATCTTGCGAGAGTAATCTCATCCAAGGGCAAAAAACCAAAGGTCCTTGCACGTGTGAAAACTAGTGTAAGATAGATTGCTTCAAGACTTAACCCAAAATAGGCTATTCATGCCTTATCAAGCCAAGGTGATCTCATCCAAGTGGGTATAAGCAAGAACCCTTCAACACCAGGACAAATATCTATATCTTCAACTGAAAACATGTTCCCATGAGCACAGGTAAAGCTCTTAGCCATTGGGAAAGGTGTTGGGAGGGTGTCAGGCCAGAGCCTAAGCCATTATCCAACCAAAATGGAAAAGAAAAGACCATAGTAGATCTCAGTCTCCACTCTCCACATGATGTCAAACAGGCATGCCCAAGTGTACCTGGAAACCAAAGTACAAGTATATGTATTGCGGATGTATCCCTTGACACATTTGATCGTTAAAGAAAAGACAACCCTAACAAGAAAAAGCTATCCTAATTTCCTAGAGCTTACATAATGTATACAGAACCCTTGCCTAACCTATTCAAAATAAGTATGTAATAAACTCATCATGAAGCATTGTTCCAAATTGCGGAGTTCCTTAAGACACTAACCCTCTCCCAATACATCCCAGCACGTTCCAACTGCAAGCTTGTCCGAGTGCCTTAATGAAGCTAGCTCAGGAAAAGCTCTTCCATTTACAGGTAAGAACTGCATGATTTCTTGTCTATCTTTTATGTCAAATTAGTCACATGCTAGGGTGCTGGAATGCAAAATAAACAGCCAAGATTTATCTGCTCTACATCTAGTCTCCCACTTCCCACCCTATTATCTCACCATTTGACAGACCTTAAATACATCTCTTATTCACAACCAACCAAAGACATGAATTTTTCATTACTTTTTTTTCTATGAAATATAATGCAATAGATCTCATTAGTGCTGAGGGTACACAATCTTAACATTCAAAATCCAAAACACTGAACAAGCACATGAACAAACAAAATTGCACTGCATCACTTAACACTAAAGGCAACAAATATGCTTAAAAAACCAGATTGAGTTGTCATGTTTATACACCATACAATCTCAACCTATGAATTCAAAATCAATGGTTGAGAATGAATTATCTAAGAAATTCAATTTTCTAAGTAAATCTCAATCATTTGATTTGAATTCAAAGCTGGAGACCAAACCCTAAATCCACAAATATAAAAAATACATATAAACAAATCGATCACCTTTCTCAAAGCAGTAGCGAGCTCTCCACGAGTAAAGTTAGCAGCAGCAGCTGTAGACAAAGGAATTCCATTACGAAACTGATACAGCGACACATTCTTCTGAATGTACTCCGTGAATTGAACTCTTCACCAAAACCAAAGCCAAACAAACAAACAAATCACAATCACGTAAAGAAATTGTATTCGTGCAGAGTAATATTAAATTTAATAAATAAAAAAGAAAAAACCTGTCGCCGGGCTCGCCGCTTGCGGCGATGAGCTTGTGAGAGTCAAGGATCATGATCTTGTCTTCGTTGGATTTGTGGACCAGGATGCTGTGTACGGCGGATGTATCCGCTGCAACTATAGCAAAATCGTTGCCTACCAGTCCAAATATGCACTCCATTGTAGTTGATCTGCTGTGTGTGCGTTGTTGTTTCGGTTTTGGTTTTGGTGACGACGATGATGGTGCTGGTGAAGTGATGGACAGGGTTCTCTTTTTCTTTCCTTCTTCTTGAGGAACAAGTCGGGGAGTTTTGGGAGAAGGGTATTTTGGTCTTTTCGATTCTTATAGCTTGATGTTTGGTAGAACGGTAGTAGTTTTACCTTGGAACGTTTAGGATATCCCTATTCTCTTTTGGCATTGGTTCGGTTTTTATAATTATTTTGCTCTTAGAAGGATAATGCATTGGAATTAATTCAAAAAAAATAAATAAAAACACACAGCATTTTAATTAAGATTAAAATGGCAGTTATAAAAAAAAAAGATTAAAGTGGTAAGGTTTGATTCTGACTATGTTTTATTTTTTCAGATTGATAGAAGATCAATAATTAAATAATAAAAAAAAATTATTAATCATGATAATTTAAATTTTTGTTCTCAAAATATTTTTAAAGGAATGGCGACTAAAATAAATAAATATAAAAAGTGGTTGTAAAATAATAAAGGGAGAGTTGTTATTTTTTTATGTGTTTTGACCTAATATATTATTTGATCTCTGATATTTGAAAAAATATTTATTCATTTCTGATATTTGTAACAGTTAACACTCGTTAGTCCATGTCAGAGATAAATAAATATTTTTTAAATGTCATGAATAAAATAGTATTTTAGACTAAAACATAGGGGATATAGCAATTATCCCAACAATAAATGTGACAACACAACTAATTTGATTTTAATTTAATAATAATAAAGAAAAATCACTTAGTCAATTAAAAAAGAGAGAAGGTGCATTTAAGCCCCTAATGTTTATGGCAGGGAGCACATAAGCTCCTTACGTTTTTTTGGGACCATTTATAGATAGAATTAAGTTGTCTCTGTAATTTAAATCCCTTGACTGATGATAAAAGATTTAAAAGTTAACTCCATTTGTATCTTAGCTGATGTGGAAATCATGTAGAAGAATTTTCTTTTCCAATTAATTCAAAATAAAAATATAAAACACTCCCTTTGTTTCCAAGCGGAGGTAGTGGAAAATAAAGCTAAAGTCTCACCTAACACAGTGGCTTCACCTGTAAATCACTATAAAAACCGCCCTACAAATGTGGTTCCTCTTCGTTGGAGCTACTTCTCCTTCGTTAATTTCCTGTAAAAGCTTCGGCCTGATCTTCACTCTTAGCCCTTTCGTCCTCCTCCAATCCTTTGCTTCTTCCAAAGCTAAAGACATCAGTAAACCTCCAACCTTCCTCAACTCCTGCACTGACGACTGATGCCGCCAAGGGAGGAGATAGCTTCGAGAATTTATAATGTGACGGCGATAAGAGAACCGAAGGCGGTAGGTAAAGATAATAGTAAAGTATAAGAGAAGTTATTGAATGCAATAACTTTGTATTTAGGTGAAGCGAAACAAGATCCAGTGAAGGATGATAAAGAATTGGAACTTGAAATTGTTAACAATTTGAGAAAACAGTGCATTGAAACTGAGAAATCAAATTGTGTTTAATTGAGATCAGCCTTTATTTTTAAAATTCAGAGGTAAACTCTTGTCGTTTGAGATAAAAGAAATGTTGCAAATGTCAAATTTCTTCAACCTCTGTATGCTTCAAATTGCTACCAATTTCTTCTCCGATGAATCAGTTTGATGATGGAGGTTTTAGTATCGTCTATAAGGTACATTTTTTTTTGTCGTATATAGAATTTTCTACCAATACATTTTATATCATTACGCAGCGTTCTCCGGCGACCTGGCGAATTTGCTAATGTTTCTCAACCTACGCAGTAAAATTTGCAAAAGATCGATATTTCTTGTGTAGTCATGTCTAACTATTTTTTGCAATATTAAATAATCCTATTCTTCTTCCGCTAGCTTTCTTACTGTGTCATTTTGAGATGCTGTCTTTATCTGGTTCATTTATGCCCACTGAAAGTGGTCGAACGAGAAGCAAATCTGGTGGGATGAGTGTTTTATTGGCAAGTCTAGATGGATGTGTTTTCTAGCAGGAAACTAGCATAAGCACAAAACTAAAGAAGCACAACCGCTGCATTCCAATATCTACGCTGATCCAAAATCCAACCTCTTACCGCCATCAACATTCCGAGGAGATATGAATGGCTTGTCCTTATGCTTAAAACAGTGGATAAGCTAGAATCCACCCATAGATAATTGGGTAAAAATAAATATAGATGGTGCCTGCAACAATTCTTTGCAACTAGCTACAACCAATGCATATACTCATATCCTTCCCATGATTATCTGCATTCTTAGCAAGCAGTGGGAGGTCCGAGGTACTCACGTTTACTTGGAAGCTAACCAAACAGCAGACTTTATGGCTTCAATTGCTAAAAATATAAATCTTGGGTGTCATCGAATATTTCAGCCTCCTAAAGGTGTTAACAAGTTGTTATTTCATGACAAATGTGGGATAGGTTATAGTAGACTTGTTTAATCTCTTATTCTAAAAAAAAAAGACTTGTTTAATCTCCATGTTTAGGCTTTGCCTCGATTTCTTGCCAAAAAAAAAAGTAGAGACTATTATTCATTGTGAGTCTTTTTTTATGAGATTTTATTTTATTTTATTTTATATGGTGGGACCTTTTCTTTTAATATTGGTCACATCAGCGGGATATAACATCAGTTAACTTTGTTGTTTTTAGAGGGGCCAAAATTACAGCAAAAACATAATTATGTGTATAAATGGTCCAAAATAAATGTAAGGGGCTTATGTTCTCCTTGCCATAAACATTAGGGGCTTAAATGCACCTTCTCCCATTAAAAAACCATTTGATATGATGTAATTAGGTTGGATAAACAATTTCACCTCTAAACTTTACTCAGTTATTTTATGTCACCTCTCGACTTTTATTTTATTCAATTTCACCTTTTAATTTCTATTTTTCACATATTTAACCTACATAACTTCTATTTTTCACCAATATCACCTCTTAACTTTTATTTTTAACTTATTCAAGCTCAGCGTGAGTTAAATACACGTGTTTGTCCTACGTGCAAGAAAGGTTAAATAGATGAAAAATTAAAGTTAAGATGTGAAATTGAACAAAATGAAAGTCGAGAGGTGATATAAAATAATTAAGTAAAGTTCAGAGGTGAAATTGTATATTTGGCCTATGTAAATAAGTCATATTGACCCGAACTTTAACTAATTTAAATTTAGTTGATTTATAATTATATTGAGATTGCTATGCTAATGAGTGTTCACGAGCTAATAACAAATTTAAACAATCCTAAATAAGTTTCAAAATACAAACTATAAATATTAATTATTCAATAAAAATTTAAAATAAATTATTTATTAAATAAGTTATAATATATTTAATAAAATGTTATGATTTTATTTTAATGCTATTTTTAAATGTTTTTTATATTTATTAGGATTTTATATATCTTATATCAAAATAAATTAAATTTAGGAGCTACTTTACAAAATTTTATTCAAATTTATTTATAAGTGATGGAGATCAGCATGGAATCGATTCAAATAACAAAGGATTAGATGTTTTACATAATATTGGTGAGCCAATGACAAAATCAAAAACAAAGAAAGCTAAAGAAGCTATTAATGGGCTGATTCGTGAAGTGCAAAACAAAAGTCTTACTTCACATGATTTGAGATATTTAGAGGCTTCACCAAGGCCTATTAACTTGATTCAATTGTTGGATTAAGCAAGCAAAGCAATATGAGAGTTCATTTTCATAAAGTCCACATGTTTTTTTTGGACATTTTACCATTTATTTTGGGCCATTTATTCCATCTTATTCAAACCTGAATTCATATTGGGCTATTTATTTAGAGATAGAGCATCTATTATATATGATTAGATTTTGTTTAGAAGGCTTAGATCCAAAAAAACAATGGGCCAATATTTTAGACTCTAAATTTCAACTTTAATGGGTAGCTTGCACACCAATAAATTTTCAGCCTATATCCAAATTAGATGATTCAAGATTGCATTTAAAGCTAACATTTGGAGCAACAAATTCTATGTTTTGAGCAGGAATCAATTCATTTGTCATGGAGACTGAAAATAAGTTACAAGCTGTAATAACAACAAATCTTAATTTAAGTTTATTTATGTCTCCTTAATTAAATGTGTTTTAAGTTATGTTTGATAAGCCTATATAAAGGCTTTCCTAAGTGTAACCTGAGCATCAATGAGAAATACAATATCACTTTTATAAAAGCGTTTGCTTTGCATATTAAAAGAACCGATTTCAGACTTATCAATCATTTTGATTGTAGCATCTAACTTGATTTATCTTCTTTTACTTTACTTTTTAAAGGGAGTGGCGTCAACTTCTATTGTTTTCTTATTCTTGGTTCTTGTTTTTCTAATCAACGGATCAAGGATAAAAATCAATTATTTACAAACTATTTAGAAACGATTCTATTGTTGCTAAATATTTGGTACTGGGTCTTTTTACTATATCATTGGGATTAATATCAATAAATGTGACACCTGTTAAGGATGCCAAGCATACATTGTATGCATTTGACTAACACATAACATAATTGTTTATGTCAAATTTATAACTCACAATTTTACATATGTAACACATATCACACAGCTTCAAGCAATTCACATCTTTCTTTATATTATACATATACAATGCTCTAGCCTTAATACAAGATGTGAAAGTTTACTAAGCATAAGAC
>CATIWM010009773.1:0-21883 GCA_949671775.1 Mallotus repandus | reverse complement strand
GTTAGGACATGCAAATTTTGAGCTATTAAATGATCTTTGTAAGCATGAACTTGTTATTTGTTTACCAAAACTTGAATTCACTAAGGATAAGCCTTGTGATGCTTGTCAAAAGGGAAAACAATCCAAGTCTTCATTTAAGCTTAAAAATGTTGTGTCAACCTCTAGGCCACTTAAACTTATACATATGGATTTATTTGGTCCAACTAGAGTTACTAGTCTCGGTGGAATGCACTATGCATATGTATTGGTTGATGATTACTCTAGATTTACTTAGGTGTGTTTTCTTGCTCATAAGAATGATGCTTTTAAAGTTTTTAAAAATTTTGCAAAAAGAATTCCAAAAGAAAAAGGTTTTTGTATTTCTTCAATTAAAAGTGATAATGGAATCGAATTTGAAAATGAATTTTTCAAAATCTTTTGTAATGAAAATGGCATTTCACATACGTTTTCATCTCCTAGAACTCCTCAACAAAAGGGGTTATTGAAAGGAAAAATAGAACTTTTATGGAAATGGCTAGAACAATGCTTCATGAGTATAATTTACCTCTATATTTTTAGGGGGAAGTCGTTAACACATCTTGCTACATTTCAAATAGAGTTTTGAAAAGACCAATTTTAAACAAAACATCTTATGAGCTTTGGAACAATAAAAAACCCAAAATCTCATATCTAAGAGTATTTGGATGCAAGTGCTTTATATTAAACACCAAGGATAATCTTGGGAAATTTGACTCTAAAGTCGATGAAGGAATTTTCCTAGGCTATTCCACCTCTAGCAAAGCATATAGAGTCTTTCATAAAAGAACTCTTGTAGTAGAAGAGTCTATGCATATTGTATTTGATGAATCTAACCCACTTGATTCTAGAAAGGATTTTTGTAGTATTGATGATGATGTAGGTGAACTTATGGATACAAATGCTGAAGAAAAAAAGGATGCTAGCAAACCTTTGGAACTTGAAGGTCCAAACAAGGAATAAAGTGAGGAGGAGCTTCAATCTACCTTGAAGGATGAACTTCCAAAGGATTGGCAATTCAAAAAAGAACATCCTCAAGACCTCATCATTGGTGATACTACACAAGGGGTAATATTAAGATCTAAACTTAAGTCTATTGTTAATTTAGCCTTCATTTCTTAAATTGAACCCAAAAGTGTTGATGATGCTTTGAGTGATGAATTTTGGGTCCTTGCAATGCAAGAAGAGTTAAATCAATTTGAAAGAAACAAAGTTTGGACTTTGGTTCTTAGACCGAAACATCATCCTATTATAGGCGCCAATGGGTGTTTAGAAATAAGATGAATGAACAAGGTGTCATAACTAGGAACAAAGCAAGACTAGTAGTTAAAGGTTATAATCAAGAAGAAGGCATTGATTATGATAAAACCTTTGCCCCCGTTGCAAGGTTAGAAGCTATTAGAATGCTACTTGCATTTACATCTTACATGGATTTTAAACTTTATCAAATGGATGTTAAAGGTGCATTTTTAAATGGTTTTATTGAAGAAGAAGTTTATGTTGAACAACCTTCGGGTTTTGAAAATTTTGATTTTCCAAATCATGTTTTCAAACTTTCAAAAGCATTATATGAAAGGTTGAGCAACTTCTTATTAGAGAAGGGTTTCTCTAAAGGGAAGGTTGACACGACTCTTTTTATAAAGAAAACCAAGCATGATTTACTAATTGTTTAAATTTATGTTGATAATATTATTTTCGGTGCTACTAACCATTGCTTGTGTGAGGAATTCTCTAATTTAATGCAAGGAGAATTTGAGATGAGTATAATGGGTGAACTTAAATTCTTCCTTGGACTTCAAATCAAGCAATGCAAAGATGGGATTTTCATCAGTTAAACTAAGTATGCTAGGGACATTCTTAAGAAGTTTGGCATGGATGGAGTCAAATCAAGTAAAACTCCAATGAGTACCACAACCAAACTCAACAAGGATGAGAATGGCAAGCCGGTTGATGAAAAGTGATTTAGAGGTATAATTGGATCCCTTCTTTATTTAACTGCTAGTAGACCCGATATAATGTTTGCTACTTGCTTGTGTGCTCATTTTCAATCTATTCCTAGGGAGTCCCACTTGAATGCAATCAAAAGAATTTTCAAATATTTAAGTGGAAGTTTGCATTTAGGACTTTGGTATCGTAGGAGTTCATCATTTGATTTAATTAGTTATTCATACGCAGATTTTACCGGTGGTTTACTAGATAGAAAGAGCACTTCCGGAACTTGTAAAGTTTTAGGACAATGTTTAGTTTCTTAGTTTAGTAAGAAACAAGTTTCGGTTGCCTTGTCCACTACAAAAGTAGAATATGTTACTGCAAGTTTATGTTGTTCACAAGTACTATGGCAAAAACAATAATTGTTGGACTATGGCATTCACATTGATCGAATTCCAATCAAATGTGATAACACAAGTGCTATAAACCTTAGCAAAAATCCCATTCAACATTCTAGAACCAAGCATATAGACATTAGACATCATTTCCTGCGTGATCATGTTCAAATTGGTGATATCACACTTGAATTTGTTGATACAAATAATTAACTTGCAGATATTTTCACCCAACCTCTCAATGAAGAGAGATTGAACTTCATTAAGCATGAACTTGGCATGATAGATGGTTCTAGTTTGTCTTAATTGTATGTTTAATAGATAAATTTATGGTTGGACTTGTTTTCATGTGAAATCATGTTGTGCTTATTAATTACTTTGATTATTAATTTTGATTTTGATCTTAACAATTTTTTTAATTTTTTGTGTGCTTTCTGTCAGTTTCTATTTGGTTTATTTTCAGTATATTTTCTGTATCTGAGCTTTGAGCTGTTAGTCAATGTTTAAGCTTTTTTTTGTGTCAGTTTATATTTTGTATATTTTATGTATATTTTTGGTTTCTGAAACTTTGAGCTGTTAGTTTATATTTAAGACCATTTACGGTCAGTTTATATTTGGTTTATTTTCTGTTTTCTTTTGGTTTATGAGCCAAGGGCTGTATGTGTATGTCTTGTCTACAATTGATATTTTAAAATCATTATACTATTATATTTTTATTAATGCAATCTTATTTTTCTCAATTCATGTTTCTTTAATTCTTTTTGATTTTGCCAAAGGGGGAGAAAAATTTGAGTTTGCTTAAATTTTTTTTATCATTATTTATTATTTTCTTGCTATTTGTAACATGCATTGTAAATGTGGCTACTTATGTGTCAATTATCATGTTATCATATTTTTCTCCATACAAAATACTTTGTTTTGCTTACTTGCATAATTTCATTTAGTCTTTTACAAAGGGGGAGAAATATTTTTTTAAGATGAACTTCCATGCTTTTTATTATTTTAGTTCTTGGTCTTTTGTTTCCTTTAGAACTAAACTCTATTGATAATGTGATATGTACTATTTTGTGATGCATTATCTTAGTAAAATTTATCTTCTACCATGTTTATATTTCTTAAATATTTTGTCAAGTTTTTTTTAAGAATATAATTTTTAAATTTTATATTTCTTATCATGCCAAATAAGGGGAGAAATAAAAAAATATATGTTTCTCCTTAATTTTTATTTATTTGAATTTCTTACTCCTTGTAGTTATTATTTTTATGATATGCATAATTTTAGGGGGAGTAAAATTAATTCAAATGGTCACACACTTCATTTTATATTATTCTCTCAAATTCAAAATAAGTTTGTCACAATAAAAAAAGGGGAGATTGTTGACCTTAAAAATAATTAATCTTGATTTTAATCTTAACGAACTTAATTTTCATCATTTAATATGTTTGTTTAAGTGTGTATAAGCTAGGAATATCATGAACATCAAAATGAAGTTGAGCATGCTTTTGGGCTAAATCAACATTTGAGATTCCAGGAGGATTTTGGAAGTCTTAGACTTTTATAATGAGAAAGTTGTATTCTTAACATTTGAAGTATACATCACAAGCTTTTTGAATTGATCTTACTTGTCAACATCCGAATTCATTTGGGTATGGAAATATTCATTTAAAATTAGCATATGCAGTTTTCATTTTGATTTGAGCAGCTCTTAGTATTTCAATAAGACCTTGAGATAAAGATGTCCAATTAAGGTAATTCAAAGTGATATGGAAATATAAAACAAATAGCTACAACTTTTATGAAGAAAGCTAAGGCTGATTCGATCTTCTTCAATGACTAAAAGTCATAATCCTGACTGGGACCATGCAAGTCCCGACAGGGACCAAAATTGCAACAAATTGAAGAAATCTTCCAGAACATATCCCGAGCCAATGTCACAATCAGGAAAAGTGTGATCCTAACCGATCAAGGTAGTCATGATTGGGATCAATGCAGACTTCAAATATAACAGCTATAACAGATATATTTTTTATTATCCCAACCGAGATCAATATGATCACGACCAGGACCAGAGAAAATATAGGCTAAAAGTCCAAATTTTATTCAAATGAAGTTTGAATTTGTTGGAAATAAAATTATCATTTCTAACAGCTATAATTGAATTGCTCAACTATATATACAACCTCTGAAGATCATTTAGAGATTAAGAAACTTGTTTTTCATTTATACATTCTCAAGCATTCAATTAAGCTCAAAATTCTCTCTAATTCATTCTTGTATTTGATAAACTCTTGTGAGAGTTTGGTGAGTGATTAGAATAGAAATTCTTATTCTTCTATTTTCTGGGTTTAGAAAAAGGGAAGTGAGGTTCTATTCTAAAGGAATTGGTTTAAGTGTTTAGCCATTAAAACACTTGAGAATTTGGTTTTTGTGTAAGCCTTCAAAACACTTGTGAATCTGTTTTTGAGTAAGCCTTGAAAACTTAAGTTGTAAGGTTTGAGTTGAGCCTAAAACTTAAGTTATAAAAATCAATGTAAGGAAATAGATTGTGGTGATTCAAAATCCTAACTTGGGGATAAGTTAGGTGGAGACGTAGAATTGTTAAGAATCTGAACTCCTTAAATTCTTGTGTTCATCATTCTTCCTTCTCAACATTATTTCATCTTTGTTTATTTATTTTTAAGTTTTTATTTTTGTTCAATAGCCCTATTCAGCCCCCTTCTAGGGCATTTTCAGTTGCCCTTCTCATTAAAGGTTGCGGAGGAAGTGGAGGTTATGGTGGTGGTGATGGTAGTGGAGGTTGTGGTGGTGCTATAGCCAATGTGTCAGGAGACTCTGGAGGTGGTGGAGGTGGCGGAGGTTGTGGTGATGATGGAGGTAGTGAAAACTGTGGTGGTAGAGATAGTGGAGGTTATGGTGGTGGGGGTAGTGGTGTTACAGCCACTGTGTCAGGGGGTTGTGGTGACAATGAAGGAGGTTGTGATGATGGTGGACGTAAGGGAAGTGGTGGTGGTGGTGGTGGTGGTAGTGAAGGTTGAGGAGGGTGTGATAATGTCAAAATATTAGTTGGAAAACTTGAAAAACATCATTTTATTAGTTTTCTAAAACCTTTTATAATTTGAAAAATTTAGAAAATACTTTTCCAATTTTCTAAATTAAAGATTATCACCACTACCATAGTCTCATGACTTCAAATTGAAATTAATTAAATGTGCATGATTTTATTTTTCTTTAAAAAATAAAAAAATTAAGATTAAATATTATCATATAAATCACAATAATAATAATTACTATATTATTATTATAATTAATTTCATAAAAAAATTATGAGAATATAAAATTGCAAATTAAAATGTGACAAACAAATTGATTTTCTGTTTTTTATTTTGGAAAATAGAAAACTGGAAATTAAGGAAAAGGAAAAGAAAACTGGAAAAGGAAAATATAAAATATTTTCCAAAGTTAAATAGCCCCTTTTAAAGCCTTTTATAATTTGAAAAATTTAGAAAATAATTTTTCAGTTTTCTAAATTATACTAATTTCACAACTAAACAAATAAATCCTATTTTCTAGTTTTCTTCGAGAAATTTTCTAAAAAATAGATATTATTTTTCAAAACTAAACATGTTAGTTTTTCAATTAATTTATGTATCAATATAAAAATATGGCCCTATTTGTATGCTTTTCTTTTAATTTTGGATTAAAATAGTAACTCTGAATTATTTGTGGATTAAAAAATTTATAGGTGTCACATCCATACCCTAATTATAGGTACATTTGCATTTACATATTTATTTATTGAATTTAAGTGCAAGCTAGTATATATAGTTAGACTAGTGTATCGGGTTAAGCCATGATTTGTACTCGATCATAGAGTGAGAATTTTTAAATTTTGATATAACTTAAAATGAGTGAAATTATGAGAATAAAAGGGATCAGGAATAAAATTAAAGTAAAGAGTGAGAATTAGAAAGTTTAGGATGATTTGGACTTAATTGTAACAAATAGACGTCCTATAATGCACAATTGAAAGTTCGAGAATTTATAAGTAACTTAGGTGTTTCATTAAGGGCCAAAAAAATTACTGTACTCTTTTAATTATCTAAATAGACTTTAGATCCTTCTAAAGTCGTGGCCGATTGCTTTTTTGTGAATATGTTAAGGAACAAAGAGAATAAACATCATTTCCTTATAAAAGAAAAGAGGAGAGAGAAAGAAAGGCTAAGTCTACTTGTTGATACTGATTTCTCAAGCATATTTTGAAGATCTAAAGCACTTTTAAGGCTGAAATTATCATCCCTAAAGGCTGATTTGATTGATTTGGTAAGTAATTTATGAGTTTTTGGTTGAATTAAGTTAAGTTTTGCATGCTGTAGATTTTAGGTTCTATATGTCTGGTTTGACAGTCTCTGTGTTTTGATTATAACTTGAGCTAGAGAGCTCCAAATTGAGTTTTCTTTGATTATGTAGAAACTTAAAAGAGTCCTCTAAAACTTTTTATATTTAATGTTGAGAAAAATCAGTCAGTAAGTTAGACTAATAAAAAGAAACATTTTGATGCTCACTATGTTAGTGTATAATGACCTGGTTGTGTTCAATAGCTTATATCTCTCTCTAAACTTGTCCAAATGAAGCAAAATTTTTAAAGTATTTATTATACATATATAAATAATACTAATTCAAATTTGAGTTTGAGATTAATTTTCTACAAGTCTAGGCAATTTTTACAAGTTTGGGCTTGAAACAACCCTTTTAGAGTTAAAGGGGTAGAATTGTGAATTTGAGTTGGTTTACACATTTTGCATATCATGTGGGAGCTGCATGGTTAGGGCAGTATTTGGTAATTTTATATTGATAATTTTTAAATAAAATTTCATGTTTTAGGTGCTAGAAAAGGAAAGAAAGGTGCTGGTGCAAATTGAACAAAACGATGAATCAGTTGTGTTTATTTTGGAAAGCTATTTTGTGGGTAGATGTTCAAGCCTTTTAAATATTTTATAACAGAAATAAAATGACTATTTTAGTGATGTTTAATGAGCCTAAATTGATTTATTAAAATGGTTTCAATTCAGCCTTTGCGACACTTGAACTACATGTTTTAATTTTAAGCTTTAAAGGTTTCAAATATACAAATTAAATGTGTTAATTCTATATGCTTTGTTTTGTGATCTGAATTGCAATTATTTTTACTTACTTGGTGATTAAAATAAGCTTATGCTCAACTTGATTTCACTTCTTGAACTACGATGAAGGTTATTTGATTTTGAATGCTCATTGAACTATAAATGTGATAATGTTATTTTGATTGATTATTTGGTGAAAATGGTATTTGGTTTATGTATTACCACCCTATATGAGTTGTTGGATATGCTGAGATGATATATGCACATTTGAGATTGTATTGGTTGTTATTGTGCAATAAACAATAGGGCACTTGATTGTAGGGCGGTGAAGGAAGAAGGGTCGTTTCGTGCTAATTTAGTCAAAGGGTTAGCCTTCAAGTGTGCCTAGAAATTGAATTGGTGATGGCCTGTATGTTATGGTTTGGTTATGATGCTTGTTTAGGGATGGTTAATACATGCGAAAGGTTGTATTAATATTTGTAAAGGCATGTGTTTTACTTGATTAAACTTTGTATAAGTTTAAAAGCAAGAATGACTTTGATGTTTCAAGTGGATTACAATTTGATTTTAATTACTTATTATGCTGATTTGAGATAATTATTATATTTGGTTTAACCAAATTGTTTTCTGCTCGGAATATCTATTCATTGAGTATTTTTGTACTCATTTTACTCTGTTTTCTAAACTTTTCAAATAGAGGGGCTTGATAGTTGGTGAATAAAGTCTAGTGAGTGTAAATAAAAGTTCAAGTAAGGTTGGCCAACATCCTTATCAGAGAAGCCTTGTATTTTGATTCTTAACTTTGTTTCTTATGTACTATAAATGATAGCATTTTGAAGTTAAACGTTAGTGGCTAGATTATATATAAAGCAACTGTTTATAAACATGTTTTGTATTGCTTAAATAATGTTCACTAGTACATTTTCATTATATAATTACCAATATCAATATAATTTAAAGGCGTGATTTTCTATAATACTCAATTTTCTTATACTATAGCTGTTATTAATAAACATATCAATTGCAAAGCTCTTATTTCCTAAATGACACCAAACCTTTGCAAGATATCATTTCCAATTTCATTAGTAATGTTTATAACATAATTTGACTGAATTAAACACTTTGTTGAATGGTTGGTTTTAAACGTTTATCTCAGGCTACGTGAGACTAGGTGTGATAATAGGAACTACATGCAAAACCTAAATAAAAATTTATTGACTAAAAAGATAAAAATCAAAATTTTGAAACCAAATTATAATCAAGCACAATATCCGAAGAAATTTTTTTGTTTTTCAAGTCTTTAAAATTCCTAATTATTGATAAAACAAAAATTTGTGGCTAACTAAGGTTTTGATGTTTTTTTAAAAGCATTCCTATATATTGTCGATCTTTAATTCTCTATTAGTTAAGTTAAATTTACCAAATTATCATAGAACTAGAATATTAATTTTTTACGCAAAATTATAAAACTTCCATTAACTGAAAAATGAAAGACATATCCTCTGAAATAGCATCAAAGATACCAGGAGGGAAAGAGTCATACAAGATATCATCAAAAGAGAGAGACCAAGCCCAACTGGCTGTATTATAAGCGGCTTTATTCCTAGATCTAGAAAATAAACTTGAAAGAAATAGACGAAAAACCTGGTAGCAATTTCTTTTATGAATAAAGTTCGATTTTGGATCTTAAACTTTTTAGCAAAGTTCAAATTGCTCTTTTTGATCTTTTTCATCAATTTGCCCCCTGAACTTTGCAATAAAGGTCAAATTAGCCCTAAAAAATTCATTTACACCCCTATTGTCTCAGGTGTGCACAAATATCACAATGAAAATTACAAAAAGCTCCACGATAGTTTAGTTTGTTAACAAATTAGTCCATACTTTCATAAAAACATTTAGTAAAAAATTTAAATTTTATTTTCTAAAATTACATTTAAACCCTTAATTTATTTATAGTATATTATATTATTATTTTTAAATTTTAACACAAATTTAAATTATTTAAATTTAAATATTTTAATATTTTGATAGTTAACTATCATGAAAAATACATTGATATTATCAGTGTTTAGGGACCAAATTTTTTAAGAAAAAGCGCTTATTGTAGGAAAATATTATCATGATATATATATAGGGATGAGCAAAACCCGACCACCTGATTTTTTTGACACAAAACCGAATAGATCCAAGTCGAGTCGGTTGTTGTTTTTGGAGATGCACAAATTTTGGTCGGGATGGATCCCACCCGAGAAACCAAACTTTATTATTATTATAAATATTTATAACTAAAATGTGCTAAGAATGCACTTGTGATAAACTGGTAAGCCACTTATATAACATTTTATTAGGTTGTCAATTTGAATCCCACAACCTGCCTAATATAAAGGAATTTGCCTTCTCTAGGAGTTGATCCGAGGTCGCGAAGGAGAAAGGGGTCGCACTCTAACCATTACACCACTCAGATTCTCTAGTTTTTTTTTTATTTTCTTTGAATTGTTTTATTCTAATCAGTTACCCAAAAACCTGACTGCCACCCAACTAATATTTCAGTTTTTGGTTCGGTTTTGGTATTTGAAAAAAATTGAAACCCGACTCGAATCCAAACCCGACCGTTACACACCCCTATATATATATAATTTAAATTTATGTATTAAATTGAAAATAATAATAATATATTATATTAATATGACAAAATTATTCTTTTAAAATAATTAACTATAATATATTATTTTAAAAAAATTTAATAATTTTTGACATATAAATAATTTTAAGATTTGAAATAATATTATTTATATGTAAATTAATATGTCAATACAAATATCATACTACTTCAAAAATTCTAATACAGATCTAGTCTAAGAATTTTTGACACATAATCTAAATAATGTTATTTATATGTAATTAATATGTCATAATTTTTGAAGTATTATAATATTTGTATCGCCATATTAATTTAAATATAAATAACATTATTTCAAATCCTAAAATTATTTATATGTTCAAAATTATTAAAATTTTTAAAAATAATATATTATAGTTAATCATTTTTAAAAAATAATTTTTATTATATTAATATAATTTCTTATTATTTTTAATTTAATACATAAATTCAAATCATGTATATATATATATATAAGTATCATGATAATATTTTCCTACAATAGGTGTTTTTTCTTAAAAAAATTGGTCCCTAAACACTAGTAATAGTAGTGTATTTTTCAAGATAGTCAACAATAAATATATTAAAATATATAAACTTAAAAGATTTAAATTTATGTGTTAAAATTTAAAAATAATAATATAATATATCATATATAAATTAAGGGTTTAAATATAATTTTAGAAAATAAAATTTAAATTTTTTATTAAATGTTTTTATGAAAATATGGACTAATTTGTTAACTTACTAAACTATTAGGGAGCTTCTTGTAATTTTCATTATGATATTTGTGTACATCTCAAACAATAGGGGTGCAAATGAAAATTTTAGGGCTAATCTGACCTTTATTGCAAAGTTCAGGGGACAAATTGATGAAAAAGGTCAAAAAAGAGCAATTTGAACTTTGCTAAAAAGTTTAAGGGCCAAATCGAACTTTATTACTTTCTTTTATTGCAACAAGGAAAACTGAGATAGGAGCTAAAACTTTATCAGAGTCATGAAGGATATTAGGGGGCGTTTGGTTCATACTCCGGAATTGGAATCAGAATGAGAAAGGGAAAGGGAATGGGAATGAATGGGGAAGGGAATGAAAATTTGAAAAATGTGTTTGGTTTCACTAGGAAATGGAAATGAGAATGAGAAATAAATATCATTTAACTAAAATTTTTTTTATGCAAAAATATTTTTGTAATTATTTTTTATATGTAAAAATTAACATTATAATTATTTTTATATATTAAAAATTAATATTATAATTATGTATCATAAAATATTTATTTATAAAAATATTATTATAATTTTTAAGAAAATTATAAAAATTATTTACTTTTGATAAATATTTTTTATTCAAACATTTAATGTATATTTTTATTAATTTATATGTTTCATTTATAAATTTTAAAAATAATATTTAAATATTTGACCAATTTATAATTGTTTTGACTTGATTTCTAAGGGAATACAAAGTCATTTGGTGATTCCCATTGATGGGGAACTCACATTCTCATTCCTATATTAATTTTAGTCAACCAAACACTATGAATCAGAATCGGTCATTCCGATTCCGATTCCCAACATCATTTTTTACAGAACAAACGCCCCCTTAGTTAAATCCAATGCATCACTCTCCACCTCGATAGAAGTTAGTCCAACTTAATGCACAATTGACATACCCATTTGAACCGCAACAACTTCAGCACAAGTAACCTACCAATTACTCAATAATCTGCGACCTGCTATTAGAAGAACAGAACCAACGGAGTTCCTAATCACACATCCCACACCTACAACACCAGTTAAGGACAAATGCTAGCATCTACATTAAGTTTCCAAACCATAAGTGAATGGGGCTTCCAGATTGTAGGAGTTAAACACTTAGAACCATGAACACGCAACCTTGTCAATTGAAAAGATTTAAAAAACACTAACCACCCTCGCTGCAACATCCATAGCCAACCATGAAATATGGTGATGAAGTTTAAAGGTCTTAGCATTCCACAAGCTCCATAAAATCATTGACATAAGCTTCATATCTTGCTTTTGGGTCACCTCCAGCATATACCAAAAGCATTGCAATAACGATTCATTTGGTCCCATCCCTGAATGATTACACAAGCTTGAACTCAGCCATACTACCTGATGTAGCGGAAGGAGTCAAAGATAACTATTAACGACTTTAAATCGCTAATCTTCTACACCAACAAGGTATAGGCATCAAAATTCGACGAATTTTGGAAAATTTGAAGAAAATTTGAATATTATTGATAATAATGATATACAAAAGCCAAAACAATATCTCTTAAATAGAAACCCTAAAACGAATCCTAAACAAACTAGAAAATAGGAGTTCTATTCTAAATAAACTAGGACATAAGAGTTCAAACCTAACCAAACTAGGCAATAAGACATTTAAGGCAATTAAAACATAAATTTGCCTTTTTAAAGGCCTAAACATTCGAATTTGCCCAAAAACCAATGTGCATCACAAGCTAAGCTTATGACTTTGAATCGTTGGTCCATTTCCAATCAAACTAGCCTTTGAAATCACTAAAATTTGAAACTCCAAAGTTGCAATTATTTACAAAACTGCCACTGCTACAATTTTTGAAATTTATCTAGGAATCTGATTGCTTGTTCTTCTATAACTCTATCCACATCACTGCCCTAGCATAAGAAGAGTTGAGTAACACATGACTGACTGACTCCATCATACCACAAAAACTACAAGAACTATAAGAATTGAGCCTACGTATCCATAGAGCTTCTTGGGCTAGAAGGGTACCCTGTAATGCATGCCACATGAAGACTTTAACTTTCAGAGGAATAGTAAGATTCCAAACCTTGGACCATGGGAAGGCATTTGAGGTACTCGGAGCATGGTTCATCCTGTGATGAAGAGAAAAAGCAATATGATAAGCACTTTTGATAGTAAACACACCCTTGTTTTCAAGCGCCTAGTAATAAGAATCCTCAGCCTGACCTCCGATACTGTGAACAAATGTCTTACCAGATCAACCTTCCAACCATGAATTATTATATCAATAAGAACAAATACCTTAGTGTCATCTGAGAAACAAACTAGCAAAATTAGAGAAAGAATCCTCCTAGTTGGCAATCCATGCACCCAAGCACTTCCCCATATATTTATTCAAGAGCCATCTCCCACTTTCCAAGCCATGCTCACTTTTAAAATTAGAAGAAAACTGACTAAACTTTTCCATGTGTAGCTAGAATTTGCTGCAGCTCTTATATAAAAAAGATAACTATTTGGGAAACACTTGGCTTTGAAGATAGAAGCATAAAATGATGATGGATTTATTTGGAGACGCCATACTTGTTTAACAAGAAGAGCATCATTGAAGGATTTAATACAATGAAATCCCATCCTACCATCTCTTTTTGACTTGTACAGTTTATCCTGACTAATCTAGTGAATTGATCTATCTTTATGCATATTACCCCACTAGAACCATATAATCATCATTTGAAGCTCATTAGTTCAGGGAATTTAAAGCAAATCATGATGTAATCAATATACTCTGAGCAATCAACTTTATCAATATTTCTTTCCCCATGGTATAGAAGAATTTCTCCTTCCAGCCTTTCACCTTCTTCAAAGCCTCTCTTTTATACCTACAAAAACATCCTTCTTATATTTACCAATCAAGGTTGGACAACCTAAGTACTTAGAATGTCATTCAACTTCATATAAGCTGAGAAAAACCGTTAAGTTAGCTCTTCTATTTGAATTAATTTTTGCACTAAATGATAATTTAGATTTATCTAAATTAAGTAATTGGCCTGAAGCCAACTCATATATTTATAGAATCTCCTTAAGCACCTCAGTCTCTTATTTTGTTACTTTAAGGAATACCACCATAAAAAATAGATGGTACACCTCCGAACACCGGTTACCCACTTTAACCCAATGAATCCTACCTACTATCCCTTCCTTCTAGATTAGAAAAAAGAAAACCTCTGCACATATAATAAATAGGTAAAGGGAAAGAGGATCCCCTTGTCTTAAGCCCCTTGTTAGTTGAATAAAACCTTTTGGATTTCCATTAATAATGAAGGAGAAAGTAACCAAAGATACGTAAATACCAATCAAATTAAAAAAATGACTTGGAAACCCATTTTTCTCATAGCACCAATTATAAAATCCCATTCAACATGATCATATGCTTTATTCATATGAAGTTTCAAAGCCATAAACCCCCTTGTTTCCCTTCTTTTTATGCTTCAAAAAGTGGAAAACTTCAAAAGTAATGAGTACATTATCAAAAATCTGTCGTCCTTCCATAAAAGCACTTTGCTTTTCAGATATGATATAAGGAAGCACCTTCTTTAGTCTATTTGCCAACACCTTACTCATCAACTTGTATACCATATTATGCAGTGAAATTGGTCTAAAATCCTTTATTAAAATCGGATACTTCACCTTTGGTATCAAAATGATAAAGGTGTAGTTAATATTCAGTGGCATAGTACCGGACTCGAAGAACTCCAGAATCAATCTAATAACATCATCGCCTATAATATGCCAGAACTTGGAATAGAAGAGATTAAAAAATCCATCAGGAACGGGGGCTTTCATGGGGTTTAACGCCACCATAATTTTATCCCTCAGAAAAGGTAAAGATAGCTCCTTTACTTGTAAGTTAGATAGACAAGAAATAATTGCATCTAAAGGCTCTGAGATATCCCGATTGCCTTGAGATATGAAAAGCCCTTTAAAATATTTAATAACCACCTCATCAATATGTTCATCATCTGATTATCAGTGTCCTTGATTATTTTTCAACCGGGATATGAAATTTATCCTCCTCCTATTTAAAGCCTTATGATGAAAATACTTAGTATTCCTATCACCGTCATTAAGCCATACATCCCATGATCTTTGTCCCCACATAGTCTCTTCCACGGCTAACTTCGCATTTATTTCATTTTTCAATTTTTGTTGAATCATGATATTATCCAAAGATGGATTAGCTACTTCACTTTTCCTTAGTTCATTTGTAAGCTTTTTAATTCTACCCCGAAGGTGTCCAAACACAGATTTATTCCAAGTCTAAAGAGCTTTGGCACATCCCTTTATTTGTGAACCAAAAGACTCTTATGTGAACTATTGTTATCCGAAAGCCATGAATCCTTGATAATCCTTTTATAATCATCATGTTGTAGCCACATAGCCTTAAACCAGAAAATCTTTCCCCGTCTACGCCAAGATGGTAAGCCAATTGTAACAGAATTGGTTTGTGATCAAACGAGGTAGTAGTCAAATGAAATATTGCTGCATCACTAAACAAATATGACAACCTTGCATATGCACAGAACTTGTCTAAGCATTCTTAGGTGTTATCAGCTCCCACCAGACCATTTGACCACGTAAAAATATTTCCTTTATAGCCCAAGTTATCCCATCCACATTGAGCCAGTGAGTTACGAAAAGCAGACATAACATTTACACTAGCCAGTAGCCCACCTTTTTTCTTTGATGGATACAAAATCCCATCGAAATCACCGAAGCATACCCATGGCTGATCATCATTTAGTGTCAACCTAAATAGAAGGTTCTAGGTAAGAGTTTTATCCCAAGCACTAGGAAAACCGTACAGGCCTGTACCCCTCCATTCCAAACCATGAGGTTTTGACTTAACACAAAAATTAATATGATTATTAGAGAAGGAATCCATAGTCATATCCCAATCCTTCAGTCATAACAACACTAAACCACCTCTACGTCCCCCTACAATCAATATTAAAAAGGTTAAAATCATCAAATCTACTTTTGATATGAACACATTCATGTTACATCAACTTAGTTCTAATAAGAAACATAATTGATGTTGTGGAATTTGGTTTAATTTTCACCAATAATAAATTCACCTTGAGAACTATTGCACAGGTGACTAGAGTGAAAACAATTGTACTAAAAATCAGCCCAAGATAGATTCCCAGGAAAGAGTGGTGGGGTCACAATGCCTTCTTAAAAACCACCCTCCTTAGACAGAATCTATTAAAACAAGTAATTTTAATAGCACAATAATTAACAGCAACTATACCCGACAATAGCTATTTAATAGACATAAAAGAAAACACCAAAATTTAACGAGGTTTGGCCAATTATGCCTACGTCCTCGAACACTACCAAAATAATATTTCACTAATTTGAGAAAATATTACAAAAGAGAGAAAAAAATAAATTGCCTAAATATGAGAGAGCAATTTTGGGATGGAAGGGACGATGAACAAAGGGAGGGGAGGAGTCTATTTATAATCTAAAGGACTCCTCCCCATGTTACTAATTTTCAATGTGGGATTGGCAATTTTTGCCAAAACCAACAAATACAACTTAAGGCTCCTATATGCTCTACTACAACCCTGAATTTCAAAGTTAAATTTGTATCATGGCAGATAACATATTTAATTATAGTCTCTGTCAATATCACCTCATAATTCATAGTCACCTACTATATAACCATACTACTGTAGTATATATGTATATCTCAACAGATACATGTCTATGCTTGAAAGTAAAATAAGAGTGTGAGTATTTTCATAAGAAAAATACAATGTAAGAGGTAAATTCTATGAACAGTCACCAAACTTTACACTTAATCATAAAATGGTACCATAACTAAAATTTGTATCTTTTCAGTTACTTAACTTCAATTTAACTTTCATAGTGAAGTTACTCACTCAATTCCGGCCTTTTTGATAACGTGGCTATCGGAATTGCCACGTCATCTACCACATTATCATTCAAGATGATGTAAAATAGAAGTTAGCTTAATCAAAATAGAAAATGCAACTAAATCAAATTATAATTTAATTACAATTTTTTAATTGAATTTTAATTGGTAAATTATTAATTATCCGACTCTTATATAATAAATAATGCCATTTTTTAAAAATTTATTTATCCTTCCTTCATACATTTATATATATTACAGACTATAGATAACTAATGTGGATTTAATTATTTTAACAAGATTCTTCAATAACTTGCATGGTAAAATGATATAACATAGACCCGAACCACTTGGTCAAGAAAAAGGATATTTGAATAAAAATGATTATGCAAAAAAAAAGTGTTCTATCGGAAATCAAGAGTTGTAATGCCATGTGAAGGAATTAATAAAAAAAGTATCAATTAAATCTTTATTCCAACCTAAAATTAAAATTATTAAATCAAAATAATCAATTAATATATAAATCTCTCTAATCTTCTTTATATAATCTATTCAACATTAATTATTTTAATAATATTTTCAAAACTATATTGCAAATAAATAGGAATAACAACATTATTAGTCTTATAAATTATATCATTTTTTCATTTAAATTCTACAAGAAATTACTTTTACAATCAAGTTTTATAAGTTTCGAAAAAGTTTTCTGCTAGTCCTATGCGTTAGTTATAATAATTTTTCATTAGTCAACCTTAAAATCAAACTTTTTTTTTTTACATTTCTATCCTAAAACTATTTAAAAAAATGTTATTTTGATATTTGAAATATATAATATTTTTATGGAATAACAACATTGTTAGTCCTATAAATTATATCATTTTTTTTTTCAATTAAGTCCTACAAGAATTTTTTTTTAACAATCAAATTCTATAAGTTTTAAAAAGACTTTCCGTTAGTTCTATCTATCAGTCAAATCAATTTTCTGTTAGTCAACCCTTAAAATCAAACTTTTTTTTAACATTTCAGTCTTAAAGCTATAAAAAAATGTTAGTTTTGATATTTTAAATAAATAATATTTTTATTTTTATTTTTATTTTTGACTTCTTTTATTATTTAACCTTCATAATAACTATATAATTCACTAAAATAATTTTAAAAAATAAAAATAATTTTTTTCTTAAACTATTAGTTATATTGACAATAATAAAAAAATAATTAAATATTCTTAATTATTTTAAAATATATAATTTCAATTAAAATATAATGAATTAATAAATTTTTTTTATAAGGAAAAGCTCATCTAGTTTTATCAATGTTATGATTTGTGTTAGATTTCAAAAAGTTCATCTATTTTATCTTAAATTAATTTTATTTTATATAAAAATAAAATTATTAATTAAAATATTATTCTCCAAATATTTTCTATAAAATATCCTAATTTAAAGAAATATTTATAAAATATAACATAAATTATAACATTCATAAAACTAATTGAGTTTATTCAAGTATAAAAAAATTATTCATTTAATATATATTAATTAAAATTTATATTTAAAAACAATTAAAAATACTTAATTAATTTTATTTATCATTGTTAATAAAATAATAATTTAAGAAATTATTTTAGTGAGTTATATAGTTATTATAAAAGTTAAATAATATAATAAGTCATAAATAAATAAATAAAAATATTATTTATGTAAAATATCAAAAATGACTTTTACAATAATTTTAGGATTGAAATATTAAAATAAGTTTGATTTTAAGAATTGACTAACAAATAGTTGCTTTGACTGATGGATGGACCAACAGAAAATCTTTTTAAAATTTATAGAAGTTGATTGTAAAAAAAAATTTACAGAACTTAATTTTAAAAACAATATAATTTATAGGACTAACAATGTTATTATTCCAATAAATAAATAAAAGCAGCCAAATGCTTTTCCATTGACTTCATAAAAATATAACAGTGATGATTAGCACTAGTCTGAATAAGTCCCTGTATCCAATAAACTTCTAGAACTATTAAATATCCCTTACCATGGACTCATCCATGATCCGTCGGTCCAGGCCAGGCAAGTCTATCAATTTCAGAGGAGGAGCTGAGAATAAATCAGGCAGTATAATCAATAATTTGTGGCAATGCAACCAATTCATATATATATATATATATATATATAAAAGGAAAAGGCACAAAAGTATGAGGATAAAAGAGTATCCCGTGTCTCAATATGAACCCCCAACTATGGAGATCTAAATATTTCATCTTGCATTAACTTATCACAAAAACTTTGTTGGATCTGCATGCATGTATATTGTTCTTACAAAAGCTCTTAGCACACAAAAGCAGGTCAATTCACACTGCCAAACTTCACTATGCAATTTCAGTAATTAGGTGTTGTATCAGAAACCATCTGCGAGTTAATTTGGTAAAACATGCGTTCATATGCAATAACTTTGTAAAACGTGTTCAAATGCAAGCTTTTTCAACCTTGACTGTCAGAATTTTCAAAAGATTTATAAACAACCAGTGAATGCCAATATTCAACAGTATACATGTAGTAGTCTCTACACACTATTCAAAAACTTGATCCCACCTACAAGGGATGATATCCTGTATTATAATAGCTGTTATCTATATAGCAAAGAAACGGAAATAAAGAAAAAGAAAACGTGGAAATGGATACAACGAAATAGCATTTTAAAAAAAAAAATTGTGTCACGACTATCAAAATGTCTCCTTTTACTTTTTTTTTCATTAAAAAAATTTTATAAGCTATTGATGTTTAAATCCTTACACAATGGATTCATTTATATGCAACTTAAGTTTTAGATACCAAAAGAAAAAATTCACTGAAAATTTGAAATTAAAAAAAAAATTTCCATTTGATTATTAAAAAAAATTACAAGTTACAGGTGTTTAAATCCTTACATAATGGTTTTACCTGTGTGAAACTTAGGTTTTAGATTTCAAAAAAAAAAGTTATCAAAAACTTAAAATTAAAAAAATTGTGAAAAAAATAATAAATTGACTTAGGGGCAAAAAGGACATTGCCCCCCACCAATAACAGGATGTATTCCGAAAAGAAACATGGAGAAAACGTGTAAACATTAACTATATAGAGGTGTATAAATAAATATTAAAAAT
This sequence comes from Mallotus repandus, assembly GCA_949671775.1. NCBI lineage: Eukaryota > Viridiplantae > Streptophyta > Magnoliopsida > Malpighiales > Euphorbiaceae > Mallotus > Mallotus repandus. Next base: position 1,921 of record CATIWM010009773.1, on the reverse strand, counting down.
ATATATACAAATTATGTATATAAATATTTAAAAAATAATTTATTCATATCAATTAATAGTGTAATTATAAATTATTCTTTATTTAAGAAAAATATAGAATTCTTTTTCAAGTTATCTCCCTTCTCGTTCAAGAAAAAAAAATACTAAACAGATATATTTCCCAAGTTGAAACATGTTTTCTAATTTTTTAAATTTGCAAAAATGACCCCGAAACATTTTCAAGAAGTTTCTAATACGGAAACATTTCTAAAATGTGGAAACGTCTATTGGTTCAAGTTTTCGTGCATCATAGGTTGTCATAAAAGCTCACACAAAGAAAAAAAAAGTTCTGCACAAACTAAATTTCATTTCTTTTACATCATTCTGCAAATTGATGCTTCTACAAACACTATTCATACAAATCTAATGGCATAGGCATGAAGCAAACATTTTATGTTCTAAGTTACAAACACTTCCACAACACACTAGTTCAATATTGCAACTTAGAAATAATCTTAATGCATAGGAATTAGGAATATAACACATGAACCAACTTGTACTCATCCGTAGTCTCAAATATATTTCATCTCGACTCTTGCCTGAGAATCCCTTACTCAGCCTTTCCTGTAAAGAATGTCGTAAAGCACCTGCGGACCAGCTGTAACATTAAAAATACATCACACATCAGAACACATAAAAAGAAAAAATACATGTGCACGCATGCCAAGTTGTCATCTACTTAGTGATGAACTCATGACCATCAAATTCTCCCTAGTTTTGTGAGTTTTGAACTCAGCTACACAAACTAACTATTATATTTATTCTTAGGCATGTGCATGAATCTCTAAAGCCACAACCAATAATTCCTACTAAACTTATCAGTCAGGTGGGAGTTGAAAAACATGATGTCAAACATAAAGATACCAACTAAGCAAAAGCAAATGGCATATTTAAAACCAGAAATTTTCAGCAATGACATGACAATCCTAAGACTAAGAGAACATTTTGAAACTGATTATTACCCATAAAAATCTGCAGAGCTAATCAGCATGCATACATGAAATAATATAATAAATAAATCGAGTTTGGTAACTAACTTGCTGAGATTTATTGTCAATTTGCAACATAATCAATTTGCTGCTCAACGAACCATCCTTCTGTAAATCAATACTTATAGGAGCTTGAGTAGCACCATTTTCACCAGTAGGCTGACAAAAAAAAAAAAAAAAAAAGCAATCAGACATAGGCATATAGCACTGTAATTGAGTTTGAAAAAAATAAAACAACAGTAATAATAAAAGGTACTAAAGCACAAAAATACAAACTGGATATCTTGCAAATCAACTTACCAGAACAGGATGTCCAATTAAACTGTTTAAAACTGTCGATTTACCAGCACCTTAGCAATTTACCCACAGACAGGAAACAATGAGAACATTAACATAACAGAGAAAACACATATCAAAGAAGACCAAATTTTATAGCCATTAAAGTGATAAAGTCTCAGCTTCAATTTCTATTCATAGCTGACAACCATAAGGTACTACTTCCAAAACAGAAATCAATAAACTAGACCATAAGGTATTTGTAGACAGCGGGATTTAGTGCGCGCCCAAATTTATTGCAACCGCAACACTGTTTGAGCTCAAGGCTCTAGAAAATACACTAACCACCATCACAAAGACATGGCGTGGAGGTGAGGAGTCGCCACCCAGGGTAATAACTGGGACAGATCAAAAGTGGTGGTAACTCGATTCTCTAATACAAGCTAGCAACACAACCAGGAGTTCTGGATACGGAATACCAACTTCTTTTAGTCTTGTGTTCATTCAGAATTATTTTATGAATTACTATCTTATTCCCTAATTATATGCAATTTCATTAAACCCTAATTGAACATCCATCTAACCCTAAGGCAACCAATCCATGAAAAAGCACATAA